>RJWM01041632.1:0-14693 GCA_004363535.1 Dasyprocta punctata | reverse complement strand
AGTGTTGGATTACAGGCATGCCCCGCCACAGCTGGCATGCCCTATTTTTACATAGAACCCTGTGAACAAAAGATCAGGAAGATATTCTTTGGTCCCCTCCCCGCAAGAATTTTTGTTCTGTAAATTACATGGCTTGTGCTTATTGGAACAAAACATTATCCTCCTGCTCTAAGCTTGGGTGAACCCATTGTTTGGGTTAAGGACAAAGCTTCTGTACATCCGTACCAGGCCCTGCATGCTGGGGCTCGCTCCCCCACCCCCACCCCCCGCTCCCCTGAGCCCTGCTACCCGCCCGGTGCTCGCACAGACTCCTTTCTGTCACAAGTGGCTGTCTCCAGCCGGGAGTCTCCCAACTTAGCTTCCGGTCAACATTCAGACATCTGTCCGGGTGTTTCTCTCTCCCTGAAACTTTCTTCAACCTTCTTCGGACTGTGTGCCCCATCTGATTGTCTCCCTTACACTACGGCCTAGGAACTGCCAAGTGCATCTCCCCAGGTTCACCGGTAGGACCGCTCACCTGCCCAACAGGAGCGAGCAAGCCCAGGTAGAGAAGAGCGGCAAAAAGCAGTGAGGGGTGACCCTTCTCCGTGGATCCCCCCCTGGTAACATATCTATGTCAGGGCAGGAAAGCACTACACCTGATTACTCTTTATTCTTTGTGCAGGTGCCCATACAACGAATGCCGGAAGACAGACGTAGGGTCATCCTTAGAATAAAGTGAATGCGTGCTCACCGTACGCTGTGTGAAAGAGGACTTCTCCCTCTGCAGCAAAAGGTTCATGTCCAGACAGAAAGGCTTCACACTCCCTGAACTCAGGTTTCCTCTAACTGCAAGGCAATACACTGCATATGCCAAGCTATCTGGCTTTCTGTGCCTGGCTCTGTGAGAACTGGCGTAAAGGAAACCAACCACAAAAATGTTGATATCCTGCTCACTGCTCTTGTTAGGAGTAATAAACGCTCATTCATCTCTGACTCAGGAATTTGGTGTCTACTGCAAGCATCTACAAACCTGCAGCAGGCTAACCTGGCAAGTCAGTGTCAAAGAAGGTATCGTTTCCCTCACAACCCTCAGCCATCAAAGAGGACCAACACAGTCAGGCATGGTGGCATACACCTGTAATCCTAGCACTAGGGAGGCTGAGGCAGGAGGCTTACCCCAAGTTTCAGGTCACCCTGGGCTACACAGTGAGTGCAGGGTCTGTCTCAACTACATGGTAAGACACCGCCTCAAAAAAGAAAGAGAGCCCGGTGCACACCTATAATCCAGTTCAAGACAGCCTGGACTACAAAGTGAGCTCTAGGCCAGCCTGAAATGCATAGTGAGACTCTGTCCCAAGAAGACCAAAAAACAAAACAAAACAAAACAAAACAAAACAAAAACACACACACACACACACACACACACACAAACAAAACCCCAAGAACAGAAAAAGAGAGAACCAACAGCAGATTTAGGACTCAGAATGAAATCTTGGCCACTGTAGACCCAGAAGGAGAAAACCAATTATATGGCACATGGCTGGAACAGGAGAAAGGAACTGTGATCTGGGAAGGGAAGGTGATCGTAAGGAGATGGGTGATTAGAGCTTGGGCAAATCCAGTGAAGCAAGTGTTCATAATCTGTCAAAAACCATGAGACCCACGGCACACGCATGGAACACAGAATCTGGGGTGGCTGCGGTTCCTGAACACCGTATGTGGAACCAATCGGAAAAGTGCCGTTTTCGATGACTCATTTACATCTGGCACAAAACCAAGCAAGTCTTCAACAAGACAGTTGAAATATGGCACCAGACCAGGAGAGTTTTTGATAGGACAGCTGTCCCAAATGCCTTATTTGTATGAGGGAAGTCCAGATACGAAAGATCCCCCTCCATTACCCTCGAGGCCACCACGAGCCTTTTCACCAGCCTACGCTCACTCTGCAGAGCGGTTCTTTCCCATCTTCAAGAAGTGCACATCCCTGGCACCCTTTGAGTGTCTCGCCCAATACTTTGTTCAGAGCACCCAAGAACCTGCAAAGAACTTCCCCGGGCCCTAAAAGCCCGTAACATCAAGACAAGGAAGGAACCCCAAAGCTTTAGTTGCAGGGAAAAAGGAACACAAACTCAGGAGTGCCTTTTCCTCACCTGCTCTGTGATGATTATTTCATTCCTTCTTTACTCATCCCCTGCACAGACCTTGCCTCATCCTCAGAACTTGGCAAGAAAAACACTGAAAACACTCACTATCTCAACTAACCCACCTCACCTCATCATCTTGGCTAACTCAGAGAGGTACCTGCTGCTCATTCTCAAATCCGTGTTTTCCTGTCATCGGAGTCAGGTCAATTCTCCAGTCCTTACATAAACCTATCTAGATGCCACATCTCGCTCAATCCCTACTCTCCACCAGCAAACTTTTTCTGCCAGTGGCCAGGCCTTCACATCCCCTCACTGACCAGTAAGGTGTTCCCAGAAAAACTGGTGGGCAAAAAAGGGCAGAAAGAAGAGAGCTGAAATACACCACCTTCCAGAAACCTTTCAGGCTGTGTCCTCTCCTTCCTACTCTCCCCAAAAGGGAGAGAACGCTCGTCAATGGCAAGTGGCAGTTACAGCAAAGTAACACCAACGGCCCGCTTCACAGTCGGAACAAGCCGTGTCTCTTCCTCATCACGTCCACATTCTACAGGTCAAAACCTTCTCTAGTAACAAACTGTACAAAAGGTTCTGAATGTTGTAGTCCTAGCTGTGAGCTCTCGACCTCTGATGTGTCTACTGTAGTCCTACACTTTGCGGTGATAGAGTTGGGTCGTTTTGGTTTGCTTTGTTTTGTTTTTGTTTAGGGGAAGAAAGAATACCAGATCATTTGCCTCTTTTCACAGTTTTATATCAGATAAAACGTTGGCCAAATGACAAAATTCGAACAATTTACTTTCACTTGTAAACCTTCCAAACTTTATCAGTAGAGAGATGGTGTTTTTAAATTTTATTTTATTTTAATTTTATTTTATTTTATTTGGGGGGGGGGACCGGGGATTGAACTCACAACCTCGCGCCTGTCCGACAGGCGCTTAAGTCACTGAGCCAAACTCCCGGCCCTGGTTTTTTGAGGCAGGGTCGCACTGCGTAGCTCAGGCCGGCCTTGCGCCCGCGTCGTAGCCCAAGCCGGCCTCGAACTCACAATGCTCCTCCTACCCTCAGCCTCCCGAGCGCTGGGATTAAAGGCGTGCGCCACCACGCCCGGCTCTGCAATAGTTGTCCATTCCATCACACACAGCAAAATCAGAAACAAAACAGTAAAACCAATTAAAACAGAATATTGAATAAAGTAAAACAGTGAGGACAACACTGGGCCTCAAAGACAAGATAGAAGGAAATCCCCCACATTTGCTACATCGCATACTGTCGTCCTCCCAAGAGATGCTCAGACTGCCGGCCCCAGGCCTGCCGAATCGACCAAACAATACAAGCATTTAGTTGCTTTATGCACCTTAGTTGCTATCGACTCAGCCTGTTCTCCGAACCAGCAGGTTGATGACCGGGGTGGGGGTGGGGGTGGGGGTGGGGGGATGATTCTCAGCCCACGCATCAGTAGGCTCACGGGAGCCGCCGACTCTTCTCTTCCTGGAACCCACTGCGCCACTTACCAGGAAGGCTGGCTAGCTGTCTTCTTCTTGGACCTTCCCAGTCCCAGCCCGGCGGGTTCTCGGGAGGTGCTCATTTTTGTCTTCCTGGAACCCGTGCTGCTTGCGCCGCTTACCAGGAAGGCTGGCTAGTTGTCTTCTTGTTGGATCCTCCTAGACTAAGCATGGCGGGTTCACACCTTTCAAACTTTAAAGAACAACTGAGTTTGTTTGTTTGTTTGTTTATTTATTTATTTATTTATTGTGTGTGGGGGGGGCACCGGGGATCGAACTCACAACCTCACACCTGTCAGGGAGGCACGGAAGCCCCTGAGCCAAACTCCTGGCCCACAACTGAGTTTATTAACACAGAGCTTCTTAGTAGCCAGTCACTTGCTGTGTTTTCTGTAGGCTTTTGTCTCCTAATGCTGGGGAGCTGTGATTATTCTGCAGACCTCACAGAACACTGCCTCTGAGGGGAGCAGCTGAAGCTGAAGATCGAGCACATGTGCGGGGCTAGAGCAAGGCCAGCCCCAAGAACATGGGGTGCACAAGGAGAGCCAGGTGAATATGCTGTCCCAGTCCCTAGACCACAAGGCACCCGAAGCAAGTTAGGTAAACAAGTTGTTAGGCAAAGGGGTTTCACTCCGCATCGACCTGCTGCGTGTATACACAAACAGGCTGCAGTACTGGAGCAGCTCTTTTCTCTAACCAAGACAGGACTCCACCTGACCTCAGCTTTCTGCCTGTTTCTTCTTGCCTTCATTTCTTCACCACCCTTCCCCCAGGGAATCTCCCCAGAGCTGCACTCTGGGCACTGCTATGCGGTAAGGTCAGCTGTTCATCCTGCAGGTCATCGCAGATGGCCTCTTACCTGAATAAAGAAATCAGTCAAGCTGGAGAGACCAAGTACCCTCTGCACTGAGAGAGAGAACAGGGTGTGGTGGTGCACACCTGTAATCCCGGCCCTTGGGACACTGAGGCAGGAAGATCACCCTGAGTTACAGGCCAGCCTGAACTACACAGCAAGACTTTGTCTCTACAACAAAAACAACCCCTCCCCCCAAAAAGACCAAAGCCTAGAGTTCTGCCTCCAAGAAGTGCCAATTACCACCAATCAGATCAACTCCTACAGACTACAACTGTAGTCTCTGAACAGAATGTGCAACATGATGTAAAACCACTGAAGGGCAATGTTTTTAAAAAGCTGCTATGCGAGACCTGGAAGAAA
The DNA here is from genome assembly GCA_004363535.1 of Dasyprocta punctata. Lineage (NCBI taxonomy): Eukaryota > Metazoa > Chordata > Mammalia > Rodentia > Dasyproctidae > Dasyprocta > Dasyprocta punctata. The sequence goes on along the minus strand of RJWM01041632.1, from coordinate 9,855 downwards.
AGAACAGGTCTGATGAAGTTGTCATGTTTTTGTGGCATCTGACCTATGACTATGGCTATGGCTAAAACTAAGAAAACACTAAACGGCATAATTCAGGAAAAATACAGTAGCTGAAAAGTAATAGAGATAAAATCCCAGCAAGCACACAACCACAGATAAACCCCAACCCACATAAAAACCTCGCCCAAAACTCTGGTCAATCCTTCAAACAGGTACAGGGCTGGCTCCAGGTAGCACAGCTGACACGTGAAAAAACCCTGTGACACTGAAGCTGCTGTGCACCGCAGGTAAGAGTTTATGAATGGAATTCACCCCAACGAACTGCCCACTAGGCAAATGTAACACTGACATCACACTCTTCTAAAAAAAAAATAGTAATACCACGCGGAGCGGAGCGTAATCCCCCAAAGCATCTTATCCTGCAAATGCACAGCACTGTACAAGCCCACTTTTCTGTTCACTAAACCTAATTTCTGGATAGTGAGTCTCCACGCGCCACAACGCCAATGCGACACCCAAACACCTTAGGGGGTGAAAGCAACAACACCCTAGAACCCGACTCAACGGTTCACAGACCGGCCTCCCGAGAGACAACAAAGCTTTTTTTTCACGCAACAAGCCAGGGGAAAGCGCGAACGCAGTCCCCCACTACCACAAATTATGCAGTCGAGTTTCCCACATTTGGGGAAATCGCAGGGGTCAGCACATCCGGAGTGCAATGGATAAGCCTCGCCCTGGGAAAACCACCTTCGTGATCATGGTATCTCCCCTGCCAGGTAAGTATGAGTTGCCCGCCCCGCGCCACCCCTCACCCTCCTCCCACACTCATCACCTACTCACGGTCACTACCCTCACGGCCCCTTCGCGCCTTCCTCCACCAACCAGCCGCTGCTTCCCACCACGCCCCCCCACGCTCCTCTCTTCGGGGACACGCCCGGGAAACGCGGCTGCGGGAACAACGCGCTGGAACCGGCAGCCACCGCGTGTCATCTACATGTCCCCGCCTCTTGCGGTGACGTCCACCGCAGTGGCCGGGATTCTGCTACCGCGCTCCCTCCCAGAGACCCGGCTACCGCGCCCCGAGCCCTCGGCAGGTGCGGCGGCAAGCAGCCGCGCGCCGCGAGGACACAAGGGATGGCGACGCGGCGGCGGGCGGCACGGTGGGTCGTGCCAGGTCTGAATGGTCCCCGCCGCGCGCGCACCCGGGCACCCCTCAGTCTCTTTCCATTTCCTAAAGTGTGACGTGTGAATCATAGGCCCGCCAGCTCGCCGGCTCGCCGGGGTTCCTGTGAGGGCTGAACGCGTGCCCTGCAGCCCGGAGCCCCCCCAACCCCACTCAGACCCTCCGGCCCTCAACTGCAGCCGCGCGCGGGGCAGGGCAGCCGGCTTCGCCCGGATTCACACCGGCAGCTTCTGAGGCCAGCAGTGCCGCGTCCGTCGCCTATTTGCTAACAGTCCGAGAACTTGTCCTTTGTCTGTCTGTCTGTCTGTTTGTAGCGCGGGGCTGTGTGCTGTGACCGGGTCGGGCTGTGCAGGTCAAACTGACCCGGAACTCACTATACGGCCGAGGCTGGCCTCGCTCACGGCGACCCTCTTGCCTCAGCTCTCAAATGCTTGGATTAAGGCGTGTGGTACCCTGCCTGGCTGACTTTTTTTTTTTTTAATTTTTTTAATTTTCAGTTTTTATTACTACGGGTTTGCAAAAACATGATTACATTTAACGCGTATTTCCCACGTGCGAGTCAACATAAAAAAATGTAATCATGTTCGCTGGACAGTGACTCCCTTCAGCAATCACTTCCGCGTTCTCGCAAAACCCGAAAGTTGAACCTCCCGCTTTGCGCGCGCACCAACACTCCCCCAATCAGCTGTCAGTACGTCATCCTGCCCGCCCCTTTAACGCCACCGCTATCAATTCAAATAAAGCCCGCGGTTTCTCTTCCGTTCCCTTCAGAGGGTGCCTGGGTCTCTTCTTCAGCAGCCCTCCCCTTCCCTCAATAAAGGCCTCTTTTCTATCTTTCTGTTTTCTCTCTTTTTGTCTCTCTCGAGCCGGAGGACCAAACAACATTCACTGTGGGGAATTAGTACATGTTCAGAACAAACCTCAATACTTTTTTTCCCTTTCCCTTCACTTCCTTTTAAAAAACATTTCGCCAGCATCGGATTCATTGAAGTCCTTATCAAGTGGATTATTATAAATTCAGATCAACAAGCAGGCCAAAAAGCATCATCAAAAATACAAGACAATTACACTAAATGAAGGTACTTTCAGATACCTTGTCCATGCTGAATTAGGACTCCTCCCCTCCTGTCCTCTCTCCTCCTCTCTCCCTCCCTCTCTTTCTCCCTGTCTCTCTCTGTGTCCGTCTCTGCTATTTTCTTGTATTTGTCCTTTCTTTTTTTACGAGTAGAAACGTTTCATTTTCTGCCTCATTGACTAGGTGCTCTGGAGAAAACAATTCCATTTCCAGCAACGATACTATCAAAGGTTTTGGCCATATTTCCCTCTCATCCTCCGTAATTGTTCTGAAAAACCTTTGTTTTGTTTGATATGCTCGGAGAATAGTTTTGGTCTTTACAAGAGTTACAAAAGTCACTTTAGGTTTTGTGTGTGTTTTGTTTTGTTTTGCTTTGAGACAGGGTCTCATTATCCGGTGCAGACTGACCGTGAACTCAGTTATGTAGCCCAGGGTGGCCTCCAACTCACAACGGTCCTCCTGCCTCAGCCTCCCAAGTGCTGGAACTACAGGACTGCACCACTATACCCAGCTCCAAAATTCACTTTAGATGATCTGCAAAAGACAGAAAATTTTTGAACATGAACAAGGGAGACAGACCTGAGTCTCAGATACCTGGGAAGCTGGAGGAAGTTGGTAAGTTCAAGACCAGCCTGAAACAGTAAACAAAATCCTCTGGAAATAAAATACATAAAGGAGCAGGGCATGGCAGCCTATGCCTGTATTCTAGCACTGAGAGGCTGAGGCAGGATGATCCAAAGTTTAAGCCCAACTTGCGCAATCTGGTGAAGCCCTGCTTAAAACTTAAAAGGGTCGGGGGAGCAGAGGTGTAGATGTAGCTCAGTGGTAAAGTGGCCCTGGGGTCACGCTCCCTGATCTCAAAGAATTGATAGATATGTAATTTTTTTAAGTGTAAAAGTTAAAATCAGCCACAATCCAACTATAAAATCGCTAGTATACTTTGATAGTGTATGTGGTAAAATCAGGTTCCTCGCACCAAAATACTTTTCAAAAGGAGTGTACTTCATATTCTGTTTTATAACTTGCATTTGTTCTACCACGTGCTGGGACACAGATAATTTCACCAATACTGCACTCTGCTCCTTCTAATTAATGATCCATATGTAACTACACAAGCAACGTATTTTCAGCTACATATTTGTGGTTAGCGATGGTTTGGTAATTTTCTACTCGTATTTTTTGTTTATTTTACAGTGTAGGGCTCGTCTCGCTTCAGAACCCTCTAAAGTAGCTGGGATTACAAGAGCGTACTATCACACCCCACTCTAGTCATCTCACGGAAAGAGTGCCTAAGTTATTTGGGAGACTAGTGGTAATATAATTATTTTAATTACTTTGTTTCTGCAGAAATTACTCTGTTTCTGCAGATAGGTCATTACATGAATCAAATGCTAAAGGAGAAATTGTATACATGTAGTGTGTACATTACAATATTCAGAACAGTCAAAGGAAACTCCAACTTGATGACTTTGCTTTTATTTGCGTAACTCTTACATGAAGTACTATAACCCATGACAACATAAAACTACAGTACTGCACAGTACAATCAGCAAAAAGTACGGTAGTTTAAGCAAGTATACTTTCCAAAAAAAAAAAAAAAAAGACACTGAGGCTCTATACACAAGATATATACAACTGTACCAAAGGGAAGACGGGTAGTAACACCCAAAAGTGTACCTTGGTAGTAAGTGCAAACAGTCATTAACCAGATAGGTCGTTAAACGAGAAATATTGTGAGATCTTGTGTCTAAAGGCGGAGGCTATTCACATAAAGATACTGCGTTCTTTCCTGAGGACCAGAAAGAAAAAAGGGAAGAAAGCAAATGAATATGATTTTAGTGTCAATACAGGAGTCTAGACTGTTTTCCACCGAAATACCATGCTACAGCACTACATCGCTTAAACGGAAAATCCTTAATCGTAACTATGCATATAGTGTCAAACACGTGCATCCCTTAGCCAGGCGTGGTGGCGCACGCCCTTCATCCCAGCACTCGGGAGGCTGAGGTAGGAGGAGTGTTATGAGTTCGAGGGCGGCCTGAGCGACACAGTGCGACCCTGCCTCAAAAAACCAGGGCCGGGAGTTTGGCTCAGTGACTTAAGCGCCTGTCTGACGGGCGCGAGGTTGTGCGTTCAATCCCCGGTGCCGCAAAAAAAACCAAACCAAACACAACAAAACAAAAAGTTCATACCTTTTGATTAAGCAATATTGTATTTTACCTAAAGGAATTTTCAAATGTTACTGTACTGGGTGATATACTATGTACCCCCAAGTCCTCATATACTTTTGATGGGGCTGAGTGTGGCACTTGTTAGTGATTTGTTGTGCAGCGTCGGGATTGGCGACGCGAGTGCCGCACCCGCCCAGGGGTGGGGCTGACATACAGCGTAAGGGGAGGTGGGTCTTCCTCTTCTGGGCTTCCGGGTTCCCGCCCGCGCTCTCTCCCCCCGCGCGCTTGCGGCTTGCAGCCGCCATGACCGGCAGCCCCGCCAGGCCATGCTGCCTTGGAGCCAACTAAGCACGGGCTGAAACTCCCGAGAAACTGAAAGAAATACACCTTTCCTTCCCTAATTCTGGGCCTCACGTAGTTTGTCTGGGCAAGGAGCGAAAAGTAACTGAGACAGTTACCTAGAAAAATGGAATTCCTTTTGTGTTCATCACAGACAAATGGCAAAATGAAAACACTCCAAACACAAAATCCCAAAACAACAGAGAGACTGAATACTAAAAAAATTTAACTGTCATATAGTAATGATTAACATGAAACAATGTGCGGGTCAGTGTCACAGCAATTTGCCAAGACTGTGTGAGGCCCTAGGTACATTCTCCGGTGTCACAAAAAGGGTAGCGGGATTACTGAAAGGTATCGCACAGAAATGGTAAGTATTTTCCGTATCATTGAACCATTTTTTCTGCATAATAAAAAGACCAGATCGAAAGTGTATACTTCAAGTTTTGAACACAGCATTTGGCATGGCATGGATGTAAATTGAAAGTATGACCTTTAGCATAATTTAGCTGTCTGTACTGAAGTTTAGGAATACTATTAGTAATAACTACAGTGAATACATTTACAAATGTAATACAGAAAACGAACACAAAGAAAACCCGGCCTGAGGTGCGCTCGACAAACAGAGCACTTGGATACAGGGGCTACCTGGATACAGGGGCTACCTGGATACAGGGGCTACCTGGAGCGCTCCCTCCCGCACCCCCGGGGGAGGGCGGCACGCCCACGCCTCTCGGCTCACTGCTGCCCGGGCCGCCTTAGGCATTCTATCCCAATCCACATCCTGCCCCCTCAGTTTGAGAGTCTCACCCTATCTCTGAATTTCCACCCATCCCTTCGTCTTCTGGGGCTCAGAGAAGGGTTCGTTCACAGAGACATAATGACAGTGGCATGTGTACGCAGCGATTTTTTTGTTTGTTTTGTTTTTTTCTTTTTCTTTTTCACTTTGCCATCCTGGGCATAGATTTCAGAGCCTTACGCACACTACGCAAGCACTCTAGCACTAAGCGGGCACCATAGGACTGAGCTACTTCTCCAATCCAGTTCTGAGTACTTTTTAAGTCCTGAATTTGTTATAGAAATTCATAAAACAAGCCTGGAGTGGTGACACACTTGTCATGCTGAGACTCTGAAAGGCTGAGGCAAGACTATCAATAGTTGGACCCTGCCTGGGCAACTTACTGAGAAGGGGCAGAGATGTAGGTCATGGTGAAGGTCCTGGATCCATCATGAAAACAAACGGAAGGGAGGGCTGGGAGTTTGGCTCAGTGGCTTAAGCGCCTGTCCCGCAGGCGCGAGGCTGTGAGTTCAATTCCCGGGGCTGGGGGGCGGGGGGGCGGGAGAAAACGAAAAAGAAAAGATCACACATACAAAGGTATGACAGGTTGGAAACCCCAGAACGTCAACATAACCGAATAACCTCTGAAGGTAAACGGCCTCTCCTGAGACTGCATGAATAACCCCAGGGCCTCGCTTTGGCCAATCTGAGCAACAGAGCCGCAACCCCATTTCACGCCCGCCACACACGGTGCCACAGCCTCGTTCCTCTCAGACACGGAGTTGTGCAACCAACTTCCTAGCAACTCCCTGTAAGCATCTGTTGCACCCCCTCCTTCACATAGTGTGCCACGGGTCACCTCATTACCTTCCCAAATGAGTTTACCAGCTTCACTGTCACCAAGGTGTTCACAAACTCCAGACTGGCCAGAGCGCTGAGATACCGACACCTATTTTTATTTTTAACTTTTCCGTCGATACCGTGGAACGAACTCCCAACCTCGCACGTGACAGGCAGGAGCTGAAGCCACCGGGCCAAACTCTCGGCCCCATACGGATGCATGGTTTTTTTTGGGGGGGGGGGTGTCAGGGTCCAACGACGTAGTGCAGGCCGGCCTCGTTCCCCTTGTAAGGAAAGCAAATCTGCAATTCACAACGCTCCCCCTTACGTCTCTCTCTCCCGGAAAAACTGGGACTAAAGGTCTGCGCCACCACACCCACCTTCCGTAAGGATTAAGAATATGCCCTCTACGTCTCCAACCGTAGCACCACCAACCCTCTTTCTCAGAAGTAAAAGTGTTACTGCCTATAGAAGTATCTATCCCCTAGTGCTCAAAAATACAAACTTTCCTACCTCCAACCCGTAACTTTCATATAACCAGTTCCATTTTGGACCCCCAACGTACTATAGCCCCCAATCGAAACCACCAGATAAAGTACAGTAAAATAAACCCAACCACTACCTGTGACGACTAAGAACTACCTTTAAGAAAAACAGTACGCACCACACAAATCCACCTCTACACAAGACGAACCTCGAAGCGACACAACCCCACCACTTAACCGTGCCTCCTGAAAAACAATCTGCGAGAATTACACAGCCAGCTTCCACCCCGCTTAGGGAAAAAAAAAAAAAAAAGCCCCACTAGCTCCCCCACTGCTGTGGAGGTCAGGACGCCCGCCGCGTGTAGGAAGACACCAACAGACGCCTTCTCGTGCAATGGGCAAGGGGTCTTTATTGTCCAAGCATGCGTGGGGCTCACTGAACACATAGGAACAGAGAGCCCCGAATTGAGCCTGAGCAGGGCTTATAAGCTATAGAACAAAGGGAGGAGGGGTCTTTGCGAGCGCGGTTACAGAAGCAGATGGCATTGGTTAGTTTAGATGGCTTTCTCCATTTATTGGAGGAGACGACCATGGGGAGGTCTAAAGTTGGGCGGCGGAGGACGCTTCCTAATATGGGCAGCAGATGTTCAGGAAAGGTACATTCTGTAAATTCCTTAGTCATGAGAGGGGGCTGCTTTTACCTCGCAACCCAGGCTTCTGGTCAGCTCTGTCCTTGTCCTTATCTAACTCAGGCAGCTTTAAACTGTAACAGCTCAATTCCCGGAATATTGGGAGGATGTGAGCAGCACAGACCATGCACTTTTAGCAAGAGAAAATTCCTCTTACATTCCCCACTTTTTGTTTTGTGAATCTCTAATCTTAGAGATCGGGGTGTTTATTGTTGGGATCATCTAGAATCGCCTATTGTTGTCTGATGAGCATTAGTTTTACATTACCAATCTGACTTTGTAGTAGGTTTATTATTCTATGTAATATGCAGGGTCCTATGGTTATTATTAAGAGTAGCACAATCAAGGGTCCCGTTAGGGCCGACAGTAAGGTGGTGAGCCATGGAGACTGGCTGAACCAAGACTCAAATAAGCCTTGTTGGGCTTCTCGTTCTTTTTGTCTTTGGTCTAATCTTTCCCTGAGTTTGGCCATGGACTCTTTAACAACCCCAGAATGATCTGCATAGAAACAGCACGGTTCTTTTAAGGCTGCACATAATCCCCCCTCCTTAAGAAAAAGTAAATCAAGTCCTCGTCTATTCTGTAGAACTACTTCTGAAAGGGAGGTCAGAGAGTTTTGGAGGGCCATGACGGATGTTTCTATGGCCTTTAAGTCTTAGTCTACCGCGGCTTGTAATTGACTAGTCTGTTGGTTGCCACGTATAATGGCAGCTGTCCCTGTGCCTATACCGGCTGCGGCGGTTACTCTCATAAGAACTGCCAGGGTTATCGAGATCGGTTCTCTTTTATATCTAGTTTGGCCTGATAGTTTACCTTCTAGCTCTGTCCCCGAATGGTAGAGAATTCGGGGGTATATAGAGACCAGTACACAAAAGTTAACAGAGTTATTGAAAACCTTTGTAGATACGCAGGGGGTGATTCCAGTGTCACATGCCCATTTTAAACCGGTGGGAGGTTGAAGGAACTTATCTTTTTCTTGGATTTGATTAACAGTGGTACATAAAGTTTTAACGTGGGAAGGAGGATTACCTATACAGGTCCCTTGACCCGTAACCTCAGACAGGGTAAGTTTATGATCATTGTCGCAGTCACAGGACGAGCCAGAAGAGAGGGTAGTATATGGTTCTTTTACAGCTATCCCTTCATGATAGGGTGGTGAAGCAGACAGGCAAAGCCAGCGTGACTGTGTAAGGTCAGCTTGGGAGTGATTAAGGGCAGAATAGGCTCCCAGGATTAGGTTATATAATCGGTCACCAGGAGTCGTTAGATCGAGGGGAGTGGAAGTAGGAATTAGGGAACTAGTGGAGGTACGGGGAGCAGAGTCGAGTTTTAGTGGGGTCGTGGGTCTTGGCTGAGGAGGTGGGTTCTTCTTAGTTAGTACACAGTTGGGTCCTGTTCCAATAGCTTTTTGGGAAACTTCTTCCTTTTTAATTAGTATCAGCCCCCCCCCCATCTGGGCCTTCCTCATAATATCTGACCCCCCATGTTATGCCAGTAAGCCATTTAGGGTCGGTAGGGGTGGTGACATTTATGAACATTCGAACACAAGGGGGAAGTTGGCCTGGCCATTGTGCATAATTGCAGCCAACTCCACCTGGGTCACACCCGGGAGGGAATCCCACTTTAAGCCACCCATCTGGGTTAGGCGCAGTCCAATATTTTGTGACCAGGGTCTCACAACCCCAATAGGCACAGCAGTAGTGTCCCGCACTATTGCAATAGCTTTTTCCAGGATTGGAGGCAGGACACATATAAACGGGGACTTGGTTGCAGCAGGGCTGGTGAGTAGTTAAGTTACAAGGGGATATAAGAAAGGATGGTCCTCCCGTTCCCTCCCAGGTGCGTAAAATTTTTCCATCTTCCCATCTAGACACTGTCCATTTCCAAGGTTTGTGGGGACTGGGATTGAGTTCCCCCAGGGGAAGGAGGAAGAGGAATAGTAGCCCTACGAACCCGTAACTTGAGGGGATTTTCAGTCTTCTCCAGTTTCCATTGAGGCTCCGGCGGTGGCGGTGCTGGCTTGAGGTGAGATGTGTGAATCCAGGACGCGATGCCATCAACTTTAACTACCGTAGGGGTAGTCAGGAGTACTTGGTAGGGTCCTTTCCAGCGAGGTTCTAGGGTCTGTATCTGACGGCGACGGACGGAGACGAAGTCTCCCACGTTGAATTGGTGAGGAGCGGGTCCGTCGCTTGGCTGGTAGGCTGAACAGAGTTGGCGCCACAGGACCTTTTGAATTTGGTCTAGAGCCTGGAGTCTATCAATTAAAAAAGTATGGGGTAAATGGGTGTCCTT
>RJWM01041631.1:0-14759 GCA_004363535.1 Dasyprocta punctata | reverse complement strand
GTATTTCTCTTCTAGCATAATTTTAAAATTTTTATTCAGACAAACAGACCATTTTTGCCACTTTGTTTTTGGTTCTGAGTTTTAAGAGAGTCTTCCCTATTATAAAGTGATATAAATATCCTACTCCTTGATTTTTATATTATTATGGCTTTGTTATCATATATAAGTACATGGTAAATCTGGATTTTATTTTTATACATAATGTGACATATTTATCTTCATGCAATCCACTAGAGTATCTTTTCTTTCCCTACATGAATTGCATTACAGTGTAGTGGAATATGGTGTAATAAATGCATATATGCGCATATGAATGAACTAGTGAATCCATGAACCGATGCCTTAAAAACAGTAAGAACAATGTTGATTCTTTGGTGTAATAGAAAATAGGGAATCACAAAATGTTTTGATTGGGAAAAAAATCAGTTTTAAAAATCTTCTGAGGCCAGTGTGTGAAAATCATTGGAAGAAGCCTGAAGACTGCCACATTATACAAATCTGTATGAGAATATAGTAGATGTTCAAGTGATGGATACTAAATATAAGAAAAAAGTCAATAGGTTTGCATTTTACTTTTCTATTTACTTGATGCTCTGCTCCAAGAAGTCAATGGAGTCCAACTTACTACTGCTTGTATAATGCTTATACCAGGACCTAAATATATATGATCAATATATAATGATTGAAACTTACATAGAAGAACAAATGAATGAAATAATAAAAATTCAACTTCCAAATATGAGCAATGATAAAAAATTATAGTATAGTAAGCAATATGCTTTGTGGATGGACTAGGAGTATGAAAATAAACACTGAAAAACATGATCAGATTGAAATAATAAGCAGATATCAAATTCATATGTTGGTCATCAAAAGGAATTCACTTCTTGGATGATTAAGAAATAGAGTTGCAGGCTGGGCATGGTGCTGAACACGTGTAATCCCAGCACTTGTGAGGCTGAAACAGGAGGATTACTGAGAGGTCAAGGACACCCTGGGCTACACAGGGTGAGTTCAGGACCAGCCTGAACTACTTATTAGATTTATAAGTTACCCTTGTGGAATACAGAACAAAATCCAAGGGAGACTCCAGCAAGTAAATGAAGCAGTACTTTATTTGCTTTGCTAAACTAAATCATATAACTAAGGAAATATTGCTGCAACCTAATTTAAAAAAACTAAAGCAAGCCAAATCAATAGATGGAATATATGCAAGAACACATTAGAAAATAGAACGACGCTTAAAATGACATTTCTAAATATCAATTTGGCTTCTCTTTGGAAAAGCAGAACTAATTCTCCAGAGTACATTAGCAACAGAAATCATCTAGCAAAAGAAATGTTTATTGTGTGAAACATATACTCCATCTATAAAAATAACATTTGTGATAAAATATTCAGACATCTTACATTTTAAGAAATTTAAAAGCAAAATGAATTTACAGAAACTTACAGAGGATGAATATACAAAATCATGTATAATTCTATTAAAATCCATAAAGTACTGTGCTACTTGGCATGCACCTGTACCTTTTAGAGAACTTACAGTACCATAACATTTCTACAAAGATGCCACTTTATATGAGCATAACACCACAGGTACAGAATGCTCATAAAAAAGCTACTATTTGCAGCATGAGAAAAATGTAGGCTGAATTTCAGTCTCATTACTCATTTCAAGCAATAATGTTGGCTTATTAGCATGACTGGTTTATACTTACATTCTAATCTTTTACAATAAATGATATCCTGAAATTTTCTTGTAAATTGAACAATGTAGAAAGTAATTTGCAGGTAAGTATTCATAAAATAATATACCATAAAGCCACTTTAAAGAAATGTCATATACATGGCCAAAGGAATACATAAACTTTTTATGACATCTGAGTTATAATTTTTCATGTAATTCAGTACCTAGTTTTGCTTGAATGAATGATACAAATAACTTCGTTATTGTTTCCATATAACTGTGAATAATTTTGGTATACAAGTTAAATAATTTTGTACAAAAATATCACTACTTCAAACTTTAAAGATTCTTCTAACAAAACAAACTTGCAATTGGCATGCATGCTTGTATGTGCCAGTGTATTTAACCTACTCCTTTTTAAGTAGAGATGTTAAAAATATTTTTGTAACATCACTAAATGTTAATACTGTACATTTGTTTGTTTTCTAATAGTACAGCCTCAAATGAACATTTTCATCCCTTGTAAAACAATGGAATATTGTGGTCTTGTGACTCAGTGCAGTGAGATAAGATTCCTAAAAGGGGAAGGCGCTGCATGCAGCTCTCCTCCCCCGGCGGGCAGCACAGGCATGGGCTCCTGTGCTTGGCAGCAGCCAAGGTGAGTCCTTAGGTAAAAGTGAGGGAGAGGTGAGTTTGTCAAGATGCACCATGGGAAGAATACTCGGTGTTAAAGCACAGAGCAACCTAATTAACTTTGGGGATGTTTCAAAACTTCAATGAAATCCATGAGAATGTTTTCCAGTCAAGTAAAAAAATTAAAAAAAATAATTAAGCGAAACGTCTGTTATTTAATATATTCAACTATGGACTTCTGGAGCCGGGACATGGTAGGAGGCATTAGTTCTCTATACAATGAGCAGTTGGCATCCACATCACCAAAACAGGAAATGTACACCCACACTCCATTTCATAAAATGGGTTTTAATAACACGTAATAGAAAAGAACAAGAGTTTTAAATTTTAGATATATCAAAGGAAGACTTTATGGAACCCGCAATTTAAAATTATTTCTCATTTAATTGTGATATTTTTCCTTTTGATATGCACACAGTTCACGGGTGATTGTGAAAGCATGCCAGATGTAGAATTCACACTTCTGAAGTAATAGGATATTGCAGCAAATGTTGCATGCATTGAAGGCCATTATAAGATAGCTTAAATTTATTAAGCATTATTTTTCTAGAGAAAAAAGTTTCCTGTTTATAACAAGGAACCTGCCCATAGAAGGACAATGTGAGTTGGTTAAATATAATATGTTTGGAAGAAATATGATTTTCCAGATATTAAAAAGTGCAAGTATTCTAGCAAATTCAGAGCAAGAAAAATAGACCTTCTTTTAAATGGAAGTTAGGAGTTGACCTAGAGTGCGGGCAAGGGCATGAGGATCCTTGAAGCAGTCTTCCAAGTTACATAAAATATAGAAGAACAAAAGAAAACTAATGAACTTCACTTCCAGCTTAGAAGGTATAATGTTAAACATAGGGGAAAGAAGGAAAGGAGAAGAAATAGAGAACAAAAATACATGAGAAATATTCTTCACCACTGGAAAAATAAAGAAAATACTTGTACTCTGGTTTCTCCTTAGGTTGCATAAATCTTTTGTCTTTTACTGAAAAATGCACTTAAATGCTTCCATTACTGAAATACCCCATTTTTTTAAATATGCACTTCACAATGGGAAGTGTACACTTCTCAGCCACCCAAATCATTCCAGAATTAGGGTAGACCTTCATATGCAAGTATCTCGCTACAGCTCGCCTGCTTAACAATCTCACTTTAAAACCATGTTGATGCTAAAGAATTTGTAAAACAGTAAATTAGTAAAACAGCAAAAAGTTCCTAAGTCAACATTTGCTTTAGCATCAAATGACATCTCTAATTTCAAATTCAAATCTGGTTCTACAGATACTGTTTTTCTTATGGGAAAGGGACACACATTGGCTGTTCTTTACTTTGTCTTCGTGGGAGCTGGCTTGTGTCTTCCTTGGTGTGAACTGCTCCCAAGCAGAGACTCTGGGAAGTTTTCTGTGACATCACAAAGGAGTCCTCAGTCTGCTCAAAGACAAGAAATAAAGACCAATCAGTCGTATTAAAATCTTCGTAAGTAAACTATGAAGCCTTTCTTTCATCAGCAACATTTAGAATGTTAGGCTTTTTCAAATGGTTACCGAGTAGGCCAGAAGTATTAAAAAATTGCTGGAGAAATGTAAATATCTGAATTTCTTAATTAAATGTGAATTGCAATAACATATATCATGCGCTTTACATTATCTCATGTTGTTCTCTATGTTCACTGTGGTGTGACCCTGAATAAGAGTAAGCAATTTCAGTTGGACAAATTTAATTCAAATTCTAGTTTTTCCACAATGTGAGTATTGTTGGCACAGATTGCTTTTCCTTTATGAGTAAAGTATTAGAAATAGCTCTACAAAATTATCATGTATTCGTGAATACTAACATTGTAATATTTGCAAAATTCCTTATATGGAATATAGAAAATGATAGGCTATGCAATTGATTTCCTTATTATTTTTTCTTTTCCCACTTCAACACTATTTCTGTATTATCAGAATGCAATTTTTTTCCTTTGGCGTTTTGAGACAGGGACTCTGCATTTTAGTTAAGGTGGGACTTGAGCTCAGCAATCCTACTGCCTCAGCCTCAGTACTGGGATTACAGAATGCAAATTAACCTTTTGGTAAAACCCCAAAGATCACAAAAGGAATAAAAGAAAAATTATTGCAACTATTTTTAAGCTAAGTGTAAATATAACTACATATTTGCTTCATAGAAATTGCTTTTGATTACTTATTGCTGTAGCCATGATTGTCAGTTGACAGTTTTCAGGTAATTAGGAATGACCCCCAAACGATCATGTTTTTACAATTGGCCTTCTAAGAGCTCATTGGACCCTGGGGTTGCTCTAACTCAGTGTGCTGCTAGGAGCTAGGATCTGGTCTGAAGAGGCCTGTCCCTGAGGGTAAGAGTGCATCTCCTTCCCTGGCTTTTTCCTTCACCCTTTCCACTTCCTAACCACAATGACATGAGCAGCTCCCCTCATTCTGGACCCCCACACCACGATGTTCCTACATTGGCTGCCCAGTCATGCAAGCACTGAGACTTCTAAAAGCTGTGATCCAAATCAATCATCCTTTCCATTGTGGGTGTGGGACATCAGACAGTAAAACAATTGAGATTGAGCCGCGATGGTAGTTCTATTCTTTGTTTCCACAGCTGGCATGACCTACGCACAGATCAGCATTTCCCGTGAATATTGTAACATTGTTTTAAATTAGCATATCTATGAAGGCGGTCACTGATGGACTCAAGGATTATGGTGTTTTCATACTAAAAAGTATATAAGTAGCTACAAAAATTCAAGTCAGGAAAGCCAATGGTGAGACAATATAAGTCAGATATTAAAGGAAGGAGTAATTCAATGAAAATCACTTGAGCATATTAACGTTGTGTAAACAGGTTCAGATAATGCTCCTGAAGGTATGAAATCACTCTGAAAGTCAGTTATTTCTTTAAAGCTCCATAAAATCCCAATGGCAGTAAGGGAGATGCTCACAGGAAGATTAGATTTCTTTAGGTGTTGCCTGGTAATTTTACCTTCCAGATAGAATCATTGGATGGCCAGAGGAAGCATTTTTATGTTCATGTAACTGTCTCTACAGTAGGAGTAAAGGACTACATGTAACACACATCTTTTTTTAAACAAAACTGTGAATTCAGTTGACTTAAGCAAGGTATATAAGAGATGGTGCTAAAAGGTTTCTAGCTGTTTATTTTTCATTGTATTTCTTCCTTGGAACTTGAATCTTTTAAAGAAAAGTTAATCCTTAAATTTAAACTAAGAGTCTGAGATAGGTAGGTTTCTTCTGAGACTGTGGCAAAACTCTAAGGAGGAGGGAACAGGCAGGTGATCAGGAGGAACTCAGCACCACTTGACATTCAACAGCCGCTTGAGACAAAAACTGTATGACAGCGATGGACTCAGTTCGAACTGTTAAATGCATGGCTATCCTGTTACACCGTAAACCAATACATTATCTAGCATTGATAAGATTCCTGTGCCGCTGTATTTTCAGTGTGGTCCCTCCCTCTCCGATTTGGATTAAACCAGATTTTACAAACCCAAAAGAAAGAAAAAAACACTTATTTCTGTTCTTATCCCATTTGTCTCTCACTATCCCCTCCATCCATCTCTCCCTTTCTTTCTTTCTTTTTCTTTCTTCCTCTTTCTCTTTCTTTCTTCTTTCTTTCTTTCTTTCTTTCTTTCTTTCTTTGTTTTTGTTTTTTTGTATATTTATTGTGGTCACTATAAAGATAGTTACTTTGAGTTCATGTGATTTCCCCCCTAATTTTTAAGTTCAATATTCATTTAAAAGTATATCAGTGATATGAAACACACAGTGAAATGAATATCCCTTCACCAACCACCAAGTTTAGAAACTGCTTTTGCATCTGCCTACGCATTCATCCAGTATCTCATCTGCCTCTCCTCAGGGTAAATACAATCTTGAATTTTGAATTTATCATGCTTACAATTTTCTCATTTTATTTTATTATCTGTTGGGAAAGACATCTATTTGCCTCCTAACACATTTTTAAATATGGAATACAGTGCCATTAATTGTATGCACAGTGTTTTAGGAAAAAAAGCTCATTTTTTTCCTCTCCTTTGTTGTTGTCAGCTCTCTGCTGTTAGATTTTGACCTCATATAAGTAGTATTAAGGACTATTTGTCCTTCTGTGACTGGATTATTGTACTGAGCATAACGACCTCCAAATTCACCCACAGTGTTGCTTATCTTGGGACTTTCTTCTCTTTCTTTCTTTTATGAATGTGTGGTAGTTTCTTGTGTATTAATATCACATTTTATAATAGACATGAAGTTTGCTTCCATATCTTGGTCCTTATAAACTGTGCCAAAATAAACAAAGAAGTGCTAATATTTCATTGAAATCATAATATGGGCAAAAAAACACACATGTAGACCAATGAACCAGAAACCTTATGCTTGTAAGGATTTCAGTTAAGATAATGAAACAAAAAGAAAAGAAAAATAACATACAATTGTTAGCAAGGATGTGAGGAATTTGGAATATTTGTACATTTTTTGTGGAAAGGAAAAAATGGTATAGCAACTACAGAAACTGATTTGTTGATCTTCAAAAAATTAAAGATAGAACACTCTTAAGATTTTAAATATCAAATTTTTTCTTGTGTATATTATACATTGCTAATATTTTTTTTTATTTTAAAAAGCAAAACAGAAAAAAGCTTAGAAATGATACAAAATTTCAAAAAAAAGTAAGAAATTATCTCTAGTTAATATAGTGCAGGTGTGTGGCATTATCAAGCTTTAAATTTTTTTCCAAGACAATATTTTATCTCACTGAACAGGACCACATTCCCCTTTAGTCCAAAGTTCCTCTTTACCATAGGCCCCTAAAGTTTAGCTTGTCCAAAACTTCAAGAAAGCACTGCAGCACTGGGGGAGGAGGGGTGTCATCTTGCCTTAACTGCCCATCCTGGGAACTTTTCTTCTTCCTTCTTGTTTCATTTGTCTCTGATAAACAGCTGCCCTGTGATCCACTTCTGTGTGTTCAAAACTATGGTGTAAAATTATCCCAATATACCTCTAAACGTAAGTTAAAGAATAGAACACCTTATATTTACAAAACAGGTTACAATTTCCAATATATTTTACTTCTTTGCTCATGGAAATTTTGAGGGGTTCAAGTTAGTTGTGACTAACTCCTTTTTAATGATGGATATAAAATTTGTCAGACCTAATGGAATAAAATTTGCCAAAAATCACTTTATTTGTCAATGGAAGAGCAGAACTAAAAACTAAATTGTCTGCCTTCTAGTTTATCTATTATAGTGTAGTACAGTATAGAGAATTTATTGTTGTAGGTCATCCATGTAGTAATTCATTTAAAAAATCATTTCATATAGAGTGAAACAAGATACACCTCATACTGTATTTTGGAAGGCACTGAACAGTGAAATTTCATTTCACTGTAGCTTTTAGAAATTATATTTTGTTTTAAAACTTATTTGTGTCTATGAATACTAATGAAAATAAAATTGAATAATAAGAAACAGTATCTCCACCTTACCAGGAAACAATTTCAGTGAATTTGTTTGTCTAGACAGTGAAATTTATGTGCTCACACCTGGTATGGTTTTATGTGGATAGAAAAATATGTGACAATTTCATAGGTTGGAAAGAAAAATATTAAATATTCTGCTTTGAAATATTTAATATTTTCAAAATTGATGAGCAGAGTTTATCATTTTTCCTTTTAAAAATATATTGCTCTATACCTTAACATCCAGCATACCTTTCCAGTGACCCTTTAAGGCAGATTTAGGTAATTATAAATTTACAGAAAATATCTAAATATTTCAGCAATGGTAGAACTAGTATCCTAATTTATGGTATTTCTCTTAGCCACAATAATAATTAGAAACATTTGCCCTACTTAAGAACTTGGAGATAGTTTTTAGTACAGCACCTATACACATATTCAAATAACTTTGCACACTCGTACACTTATTCAAACAACTTTTAACCAAAATTTTTTAATGGAGATGTCTAGGATAAGCAGTAGCTAGAAAGGGGTATAATATTAGTGAAAGTTTTCTTACTATTTTATTTTTAGAACCAGAATATGTCAATAGGAAATAGTTAAAGAAGAAGAGGAAATCATAAGAGAGAGAACACAAGCACAAGATTTCTGAGTAGAATCAGATGATATTCCTGAGGAGAGAATGACTTCCATTAGAAGGAAAAGTGTTTCACCATTGAGCCAAAAGACAAAGGGGAGAAGTGTAATGATGCAGGGACACCCCAAAAGGGGAAGCAAGGATTACTAAATAACCAAGGTCAGCCTGCGCGGCTCTGTCCACGCACACCCCAACACTCTCCCGCATCCCAGCGTCGCTCCTGCTTCTCTTTCCATCGGAAACCTCCTTTGCCTGGATGCTAGCACAGCCAGTCCTTCACTTACTTCACGCCTCTCTGCAAATGTCGGAGGGATTCCCTAAGCGTTCTACCCAAAGGCACAGAGGGCAGTTTCTACCCCCTGCAAAGTGTTTTAATTTTCATTAAGATATCATCACCTAGTATGTTGAGTATCTGTTTATTTGGAACAAAAATACATATGAGAAAATAAACAGTATTTTGTTCAGAGTTCTCTAAGCCTTTACCTAAGACCACTAGTATACGGGCATTAGCTGCTTAGTGTCTAACTATGGAGGGAAGAGAGGGATTTTCTTGGGTCAGTGGGAAGATGCAATGGGAAAGAGAAAGGAGCACTCGGGAGTCTTCAGGATTGATAAAACAGTTTGCAATGGAAAGGTGTTCAGAGAATGGAAAAGCAGTGTTTCCAGAGATCAATCAGGAGACTTTCCAGCCTTTACCAGGCTATTTAGAGCCCCCACCTATGACTGCGTGATCGCGAATTTATTGTGACGCCATCTCCTGTGTGTCACTGATTCTCCAGGTTTTCTCCAGTTATTTGGCCTACTAAGGAAAAAGGCAGGAATGAAAAAGAATAATATGACAGTAAGGATAGCACGTGTTAGACAGCAGTTATAAGCCAAGGTGATACCACCGAGCTACAATACTACAAAAAAGAGTATAAATTAAGTAGAATTCAAAGAAAATCATAGATTTTAGTTAAAATAGAGGAAGATTGTTATTCTCGATTTAAGAAATACAGATGCAATGGAAATTCTCACATATTAGTACTGTGAATTAATTGTAATTCTAATTTATTTCCATGATTGCCACCATCAAAATAAATGTCTTTCATATTATGTGACATTTCAGAACTCAAAAGGTTTCAAATAGCTTAAACACACATGGAGACAGTAATTAATCAAAAACAGTTTAATTTTTTAGCAAAAGAAATACGTATATACATATGTATTTAGATGAACTACAAACAATGGTAGCAATTCAAATTCATAATACATGAATACTTGAACTATTGCAAAACCTGGTCTAGTTAGAGTAATTGCCATTCATATTATGGTCACTTTTACATAAGAAAAAATAAATTTTACTTTTACTTTATGCTTTTTTCCAACTGAATTCTAGAGCACAAATGAATTTCTACTTTTAAAATACAGACATCTCATTTGAAGTAATAACTTTGGGATAAACTATGTATATAACCAGAATAGGAAGGAGAATTGCATTTGATTTTTTCTTTAAAAAAATCACAAACTTTGTCACAAATAAAAAGCTTTTAGTAATTTTTTAAAATAACATAGCTGACAAAAGCAGCCTAAAATGTGCCAAGATCTCCATGAACAATGAGAACAATAAAATATGTTCAAATAGGAAGAGGAAACTTTCAGAGGAAGGAATGGAAATTTGAATTTGCTAACTACTTACAAGGAAACCACTTCAGCAAATATATCATATTTAATTTCTTTAAATTTATAAGAAAAATAGGTTCCTGTCAAATGAATATAAACAAGAAATCTAGAGATAGAGTTCCTAACACTGGATTCATTACAAGCAAGGGAGGTTTAGCTGTGTTTTTCTTCTCATTTCTTCTTTTCAAGACAGAACATGAAACCAGATTCTCCCTTGGTAACCAAGATGTGTAGACCAATATTATATTTTGAACCCTGTCTACATGTACTACGAGCGTTGCAAATTCTGTCAAAGACCTCTAATTGTAAATCACTGTATTTCCTTCACCTATGTGAAGACTTGATCCATTTAATCAATAAGTGTATTTAGATGATAAGAGGTTGATTAAAACAGCTACTCCAGAATTGTGTGCTTTTCTCACCCTCATGAACCCAATGTATTTCCAGTCCTTCAAGTCCATGTGCTAAGCTGGTACCTCCTGCCGAAGCCCACGTGCTCAACACTACACGAACAACTGAAGTGAACGTACTCTGGTGGAAGAAAAAAAAAACTTCAACGTCAACCCTGGAGGTTTCATTTGACCAGTTATTCCCATTCTTGGTATTTTCCCAAAAGAAGTAAAAGCAACATAATTCAGAAATATATGCGCACCTGTGTTCTTAGCAGCACAGTTTATAATAGGTAAATCTTGGAAAGATTCCAAATGCCTGTCAACTGAGGAATGGATAAAAAAAGATATGTGGGACTTTTTTATTTACAATGGAGTATTACTTACCCATAAAGAAGGACAAACTGGAGCTAAATGGATGAACCTTAAGATAGGGCTCTCAAGTGAACTAAATCAGATACATATGTGCAAATATTACATTGTATCTCGAGTGGGAAGTTGAAAATGTAAACAACAACCAAAATGTATGATAAATACTGTGAAATTGTATGTAATTGTTCAAAAGGAAAGGGAAATTGGGGAGAGGAAAAAGAAAAAATAGAAAAGATGATAAAATAGAAACATAGCTTTGTAAATAAGGAGACAATGAAGCACTGAAGAGAAGGAAGGGGAATAGATAAAAAAGGTACAAATTCCCTATGATGAATCTAACATGATCATGTGTATATCTAAATTGTACCAATACACTTAATTTAAAAAAATAATACCAGGCCAGCTCTGAGGAGATAGGAGGACTTCATATCGCCTCAAATTACCATCTCACCATGGCTGGTTGTGCAAAGAACTTTTATAGGAATGAAGAAAGGGGTCAAAGAACACAACAGAAAATACAAAACTCCACACCTGTGCTTTTTCACACCAAGCCTTTCACATTCCCTCCCTGTCCAGTAGAAAGAGACAAACTGATCCCCGGGGCCAATATCTCCATATTCGGTCCAATCATCTAGGGCCAGGAAGGGGAAGCTGTGGTACAGGTTATGGTCTCAGTCTGAGAATGTTTGGAACAATGCCTTATCTCTGAAAACAAAAGCCAATATTTAAAGTTTCATTTTGCCTTGAAGGTAAGAATGGTGGTGCAAAATCATGTTTTTCCAAGATCTTGGAAAATAAATGCTTTATCCAGTACAAAAATGTCATAAGCATACAAACTTTTCTCCTCAAATTTTTATGAAAGTCAATATGAAGAACTATGGCTCTATAATAATGTGATTTGTGCATTTGGATATATGTTGCATAGAAAAATGTCTATTTCCCATAAAATGTTACGATTTGTGAATTAGAAGACTTTATTTCATTTTATGGAAAAACGGTAAAACAAAATTTCATAACATAATAATGGGAGAATAGCAACAGTTCATACAGTTACATATAGTTATATTTAAAGTAATTACTCAGTAAAAGATATGGGAATAAAATATTCTCTAATTGGTAATAGCATGAACATACTTTTCAGGAATCTTAGAGACACTAGTAGAATAACTAACATATTTTGTTTGCCTGCCCCCTCCTTCCTTTTCCCTTTCCTGCATCCTATTTTTCTTCCTTTTGAACAATATCTTCCAATTTCATAATTTCTATTATGCATTTTATACATTGTTTACTGTTTGTTTCTCACACTGGTAATACAGTGTTTAGGGATGTGAGCCTCATTTATTTACTGTTTCAATTTCTCACACTGGTAATGTGAGCATTTATTTTACTTATGAGTATGGTCTCAAATTGCATCCATTTACCTGTAAAAGTCTCGAATTCATCCTTCTTTATGGCTGAATAATACTCCGTTGTACAAAAGACCATAACGTTTTTATTCATTCCTCGGTTGATGGGCATTTCAGTTGTTTCTGAGATTTAGCTGTTACAAATTGTACTGCTATAAACATGGGTTCAAATATATCACTGTTTTATGTTGTTAATTTTTCTGGGAAGATATCCTGAAGAACAAAACCTGGGTCAACTGGGACCTTTAATCCTAATTTTTTGAGGAATCTCCACGAGATTTTCACAGTGGTTGCCCCAGCCTACACTCCCACCAACAGTGAAGAAGGGTTCCTTTTTCCCCACAGCATCTCTAACATTTCTTATTGACTGATTTCTTGATGATAGCCATTTTTTCTGAAGTGATACGGAATCTCAGTGTTGTTTTAAATTGCATCTCCCAAATGACCAAGAATGTTGAACATTTTTCATATGTTTAGTTTTCATTTGTATTTCTTCCTCTGAGAAGTGCATATTAATCTTAGATGCTCATTTTTGGACTGGGTCTTTTGAATTCTGGGGCCTTCAATTCAATTCTGAGGTTTTTTTAATTCTTTATGTGTTCTAGAGATAAGTAATTTGTGTGAGGAACTACTGGATATAATTTTTTCTCACTTCGTGGGTTGTATTTTCACTCTGTTGGTGATTTCTTTTGTTATGCAAAAGGTTTTTAATAAGGTGAGATTGTATTTGCTGATTCTTTGTAGTATTTACCTTGCAGTCTGGGTTTGGTTCATGAAGTCTCTGCCTACCCCTATGTCTTCAAGATTTCCAACTACTTTCTCTTCCAGTAGTGTTTCTGTTTTAATATTTAGATCTTTGATCTATTTTGACTTTAGTTTAGTGCGTGGTGATAGACATGGGCCTAGTTTTAATGTTTAGCATGTGGAAAACCAGTTTTTCTAGCACTATTAATTAAAGAAACTGTCTTTCTTCCAGTGAGCATGTTTCACTCCTTTAACAAATAAAAGGTGAGGGCCGAGAGTTTGGCTCAGTGGCTTAAGCGCCTGCCCTGGCAGGCGCGAAGTTGTGAGTTCGACCCCCAGTGCTGCACCAAAAAAAAAAACAAAAACAAAAAAAACAACAACAAAAAAAACAAATATAAGGTGTTAGGAGTTGTGTCTGCATCTTCTATTCTGTTCCAATGGACCCCTTGTCTGGTTTTTGTTTGTTTGTTTGTTGTTTGTTTTGCCGGGGCCATGTTGATTTTATCACAGTCTCTTGGTAATATAATTTCAAGTCAAGAATTGTAATACCCCCAACTTGCCTTTGTTGCCCAGAATTGCTTTTGCTATTCTATGTCTCTTCTGGCTCCAAATGAATTTTAAGAAAGTTTTCTCTAGTTCCGTGAGGTATGCTGATGGTGTTTTGATTAGTAATGAATTAAATCTGTGAAATAGTTATGGGAGAATGGTCATTTTCGGTATGTTGGTTCTTCCTATCCATGAGCAAGTGATATCTTTCTATTTTTCAATATCCTCTTCTGTTTCTTTTTTCAAAGTACTGCAGTTTTCAACATACAAATATTTTATTTCTTTTATTAAATTGATTCCTAAGTATTTCATTTCTTTTGGATGCTATTGTAAAGAGTGTAGTTTCCCTAATTTTTCTCTCAGTGAGTTTGTTGTTGTACAGCAGTTCTACTGATTTTTGAGTATTGACATTGTATCCAACTACACTACTCAACTAGGTTATTAAATCTGCAAGTCTTTTAGTGGCGATTTTGGGGTCTTCTATGGAGAGTATCATGTCATCTGCAAACAATGATAATTTAACTTCTTCCTTTCCTATTATTATTTCTTTCTATTGTCTTTCTTGTCTAATTGTTCCAGATAATGTTTCCAAAGCTATAATGAATAGGAGTGGTGATAGTGGACATCCTTGTCCTGTTCCAGATTCCATTTAGTAAACTGTTGGCTGTTGCTTTGTCATAAATGGCTTTCATCAGATTGAGATTAAAAACCATCTATTCTGATTTTCTCTAGGGTTTTTATCATGAATGGATGTTGGACATCATCAAAAACTTTTTCTACATCTATCAAGACAATCATGTGATTTTTGTTTTTGACTCCTTTGATGTGGTGTATTATATTTATTGATTTGTATATGTTAAAGCATCCCTTCATCCCTGAGATGAATCCAAATTGGTCATAGTGAATAATCTTCCGGATGATTTGCTGCATTCTGTTTGCTAGTATATTATTGAAGATTTTTGCATCTATGTTCATTAGGGAGATTGACTTATAGTTCTCTTTTTTTGGTTGGATCTTTCTCTGATTTTGGTTTCAGGATACTACTTGCCTCCAGGAATGAGTTAGGGAATATTGCTTCCCTTTCAATTTGATTAAACAGCTGAGGAGCATTGGCATTAAATCTCTGTATTTCTTGAGAAATTCAG
>RJWM01041630.1:0-14778 GCA_004363535.1 Dasyprocta punctata | reverse complement strand
TTGTAAATCTACAAATAATATAAAAATAATCTTTCATACAGTCTCTCTGAAAGGAAAGACTCTACCGCTATGAGCCTGAGACACCTGGGTCCTAATCCTCGTTTCCTAAATTGGAAAACCATGTCACTTCTCTGGGCCACAAACCTCTCACTGGTAAAACAGGAACATTAATGCACAGTAACTGGGTTGCTGTGAAAATCTGAGATGATGCCATAAAATAAGAATCACAGAAATAAATTTGTACCTAGGAAATGACAATTTAAAAATTAATGTGACTTCTCCCATCCTGAAAATCCAGATATAGCCACATTCCTCTGTTGACTTTCATAGGTCTCTTCTAGCTGGTGAATTTCTGCAACTGATTTCCTACTTTCTTCTTTGCTCCCTTCCTGCTTATCAAGGCCTTTTGAGAGGACCCTGGTGATGCTACCATGAATCCTCACTGGCAGCATTGTGTATTAGAAAGGGCATGGGAGGTTAGAGTCGGACTGGAAAGTAAAATTCACTCTGTAATTTGGCCAGAACACTTAATATTAATGAGATTGTTTCCTCATTTGCTTGAGGTAGCATCTCCTACCTCACAAGATTCCATAGCAAAAGTAATTCAACAATGCACAAAGGATCAAAAGAGACATTTCTCCAAATAAGATGCAAATGGCCAAAAAGCACATGAAAAGATATTCAATATCACTGGCCCCGAGGGAAATGTAAATCAAAACCACAATGAGATACTACTTCATATGCCCTGGGCTGGCTATCATCAAGAAGACAATAATAGGTGCTGGAGAAGATATAGAGAAACTGGAACTCTGATATATAGCTGTTGGCAATGTTAAATGGTGCAGAAGCTTTGGAAAACAGTCTAGCATGTCCTCAAAAGGTTAAAATTTTATTTATATGACTCAGAAATTCTACTCCTAGAATATTATACTGAAGAAAAACAAAAACACTGTGTCTACATAAAAACCTGTACACAAATATTCATAGTGTTATTCATAACATAAAAGTAGAAACAACTCAAATGTGTCTAAGCTAATGAAAGGATGAACAAAATATAGTATATATCCATACAGCAGAATATTATTTAGTCGTAAAAAGGAAAGAAGTACTAACATCTGCTTCAACATGGATAAACCTTTATGCTAAATGAAGTCAGTCAGTAGCAAATGACCACATGTTGTATGACCCCATCTACATGGGATGTCCACATTAGGCAAATCGCAATGACAGAAAATAGTGGTTGCCAGCCGGGAGTTTGGCTCAGTGGCTTACACACTTGTCTGGCAGGCACGAGGTTGTGAGTTCGATCCTCAGTGCCACACACACACACACACACACACACGAAAGAAAAAAAAGAAAAAAGAAGAAAAAAAAAAAAGAAAAGAAAGAAAAAAAA
This sequence comes from Dasyprocta punctata, assembly GCA_004363535.1. Classification (NCBI taxonomy): domain Eukaryota; kingdom Metazoa; phylum Chordata; class Mammalia; order Rodentia; family Dasyproctidae; genus Dasyprocta; species Dasyprocta punctata. The sequence goes on along the minus strand of RJWM01041630.1, from coordinate 13,382 downwards.
AGAAAAAATACTGGTTGCCAGGGACTGAAAGTAGTTAAGGGGAAATGGAGAATCATAATGTATACAGGATTTGTTTATGAAATGATGAAAATGTTCTAAAACTGATTGTGATGGTTGCACAACTTTTGTGAAGTATAAACCAGTAAATTAGATTATTTCACATGGTGAATTGTATAACACATGAATCAAATCTCAGTAAAGTTGTTACGCTTAAAAATGTGTGTAAGGTGCTAAGGCTATTGTCTGGCACGTGGTTATCGACTCAATAAATGGTACTAAATTTATTATTATTCCTTTTTTCTTCTTGACATCATCCTAACTCTGGCTAGGATCACCTCTAGCACCAACCCTGTAGAAAGGCAGGGAGCCCATTTCATACTCTGTGGAGGGTCACAGGTAATGTCTGAAGGCTAATCCCAAGACTAAGAATTGTCCTCTGACACGCTGAGAACTAGAAATATAATTCCAATGATTTCCATTTATTCAACATGTACTATGTGCCAGTAGTTACAGGAACTTTACAATTATTTTCTTCACAAAAACCATACTAGGCTGCCATATTCCTATTTAATAAGTGAAGAAACTAAGACTTAGAGAGATTATGTAATACAAAGTTATACTAGTAGTCAGTAACTGAGTTGGCCTGTTCAACTCCAAAGGTCTTGTAGTCTTTTTTCTATTTGATTACATGGCTACATTATCTCTTCCTTCATTTACATTTTACCCATAATTTATGACTCAAGCAGCTTTATTTCATGATTCCCTTTCCCTCTTTGTGTTCTAGAAATGTCTAGTTTACTTCAACTTTACCAGTACTTTCTCTTAACATAGTCTTGTGTGTTCTTAGATTGTCTTAAGTATATATATAGTCTTGAATACAACAGGTGCTTGACAAATATTTATTTAGTGAATGAGTGTTAAGTTTATCTCCCCAAGCAGAAAATAAGTTCTTGAAGGACAGACACTGTACCATCTAGATCTCTTCATTCTTTCAGCAAAAGCACTCATAGTCACATAGGCTGGCCTATGGCTAGAAAACCAGCTCGTTTCAAAATTGTTCTCACAGGCAACATGCTCTTTGCCTGTGGACTTGAAACTTTCTCCTTATAAAGATGATTCTGCTCATCCTAGTACAGCATGGGAGCTGGCACACAGTAGGAGCTCTGAAGAGGTTTGATGAAGTAAACGGAAGACTGAGTCAGCAGTTATTCCACTGCAGACACATGAAGGGACCCTAAGCCTATCTTCTGTCACTCTCATGAAAAGGAAAGGGAGACCTGGAAGGCTGTCGAGGAACTTAGAGAAGACAGGTGACCTTGTGTACAGCCCTCGGCAGTCAGTGTGGCATTCTCTTTGGTCCAGGACCCCTTCCTTTGACTACAGAGCCAGGTGGGGCTTTCCAGGGCCCACATCTCACCTTCCCATCAAGATTAAAATGTGGGACAAACTCTTAACCCTGTTATTCTGTTGTCTATAGATCTACCCAAACTGCTTGAACAACTTCTACTTCCCACCTCCCCTAACTCGCAGAGTAGTAACTCGCTCAGAGGTATCTGGACCTCTTTGATTTGTCATTTACCCTGAGCTCATTGCTTTCCTCACGTCTGTCCCTCATCCTAACCGAAGCAGTATTCTTTTAGCTCCAGGGATCTTCTGGGACAGGCCAGCAGCAAGAGGAAAGAGCTACTCTCTCTGCCTCTTAGCAGCTGTGCTACCTGGTTGGTCCAACTTAGTCCCTTAGTGCTCCCCATCTCTGCACCTGCCTGCCTCTCCTCTGCCTTTGCTTCAAGATGTTAAAAACTTGCAATAAAAAACAAATACAAAATGCTGTAATTAATAGCCAATTCTAAGCCAACCTAGCATCTCTACTAATAAACCTCAACACTTGGAAAAAGAACAATAAATTCTACCCCTCTCTGGTTCTGGGGTGGTCTCTTTTATATACTCTGTGTGTGTATGTATGTGGGTAAGTATGTCTACATATATATTTATTTTCCTTTATTTCCCATCCAGGGAGGGGCAGAATAATGAACTGCGTGCGTCAGGGAAGATGAATCTGAGATACTAGGGAGCAGTGCAGTAAAAAGATTAAAGTGTTATTATTGTTGGGTTTTTTTCCCCCATGGTCCATTGTGACAGCTCGACCGTCATCTGTAAAAAATGTCTCAGCGAGAGATAATCATCGGAAACTCAATAAAGCGTCAGGGGGAGCCTCAGCCCCCATCAATCACTGGGTGCCTGGAAAATTTCAGCCCTCTGTCTCCCTTCCTGCTATCCATATAAATGTCTCTAATATATTTTGTGTGGTATGTGGGACCCATCCCTGATTTGGAACTTTTGATGAAAAAATATTTATACACAAAATATGTAAATCAGTTAAAAAATCACAAGACTAGTTCTTTGCCACCCCATCACACTTTCTCTTATTTTTATAAATGTATCAAATTTATTCTTTTTAATAAAACATGTCAACTAGTCTATCCTCTCTTACAATACATATATACATGCACATGCACACGGCACACACATACATTTGGAGGCCTAAAAAAATGGAAACCTTACTAGCTGAGAGATTTAATCTGGAAGTTGGCCAAAATGCCTGATGGAGTGCCAGTGCATTGTCTATCCTGGGGACTCTACAGTGTATAGTACTACTGAGCAATGACAGGTAGAATCACTGACCCTAAAGGTGTGATGAGACTCCAAGGGGCCTAGCTAGGATGAAGAAGAGGCAAGGACAGTATTAAGAATAACTTGCCTGAACTGCTTTAGATTTCCAGCCCTTTGAACAGGACAGAGGTTCTTGGCAGACCCAGTAACATAGGAGGCTGATATAGCCACTGGGTTCTATCCAACCAAGAGTAGGAAACAGTTCTGCTGATATCTGACATCACCACTCTGCCTCGGTTTCCTATAGTGTCAACATAACAGGATTGTTCTGTACATGTGCCAATGAATGTTACTAGCTATTGCTGCAGCTATGTTTTGTGACCTTGTCTTCTCCCCCACTTCTCCAACCTGGAAGGAGTCAGTTCCTGCAGTGCCCTCTCCTCTAGGACTTTCAAGACTCATCTCTGTCTGAAGCACACATCCAAGCATGTTGGATCTGGCTGCAGTGTATTAATGTTGCATCTTTATGGCTCATCACTCTCTAAACTGAATCTGTCTGGAGGCTCCTGCACCCTAACATGTTCACTTAGCAGCCCCAAATCCAACTTTTCTGTTTTCACCTCTGGTGGTTATGGATATAGCATTCTCCTTCTCTACTCACACCTACCTGCACTTAACTACAAGCCTTCTGTGCTGCCACCTAAATTTTTCTTAGACTTTGAGGCTCAAGTACTGTTTTATTTTCTTGATTGTTTCAGCCAGAGATTTTTTTCTTTGAGCTCTGATTATTCTTGTTATCTGTACCTCTGACTGGACCCTTTCCAAATACTGTCTCAGTCATATCTTCAATCTTTATTATTAATTGCTGTTCTTGCTAGCACCTTACATTCACATGATACCTTGTATCTTTCTCAAGTACTTTCATAAGTATTTCAAATGATTCTTATAACAAGCCTATGGTGTAGGAAATACTATCCTCTACAGATGCGAAAACCAGCTCTGAAATACAGAATTGCCCAAGGTCACAGAGTTAGGTAAGAGTCAAACTATTCCTCAGATTCTATTATCCTCTTGAAAGATGATAATTTGCTACCATGAAACAGCATTTGGAAGGCTGGGTCAAAGATGCTGAATGAAGTTCCATGACAGTATGATGAGGATGAGGATGAGGAAGCAAAAATGGAGAACAGAGGTTTACGTTGATGGAATTTCTTCTACGTTTCTTTTTCTTTTCTTTTTTTTTTTTCTGGTACTGGGAATTGAACTCACGACCTCACATTTGTCAGGCAGGTGCTGTGCTGCTAAGCTATATCCTTGTTTTTTTTGGAGACAGAGTCTCATTATGTAGTTTAGGCTAACCTTGAACTCACTATGTAGCCCAGGCTGGCCTTGAACACACAGAAATTCTCCTGCCTTAGCCTTCTGAGTGCTGTGATTGAAGGCATCATGCTTGGCTTATGTTCTATGTTCTAGGTAAGTGATGAATATAGTACCTCTAGCTCTCTCAATATCTTTTATATTACAAATAGGAGACAATCTCTGAGAAGGCTATGAAACTGCTCCAGGTGTCACAGCTATTAAATGTTATGCACATCCACATTACCGTGGCTTAAGCACATAGCTTCTTTAGGAGTAAAGTTTAAAGTGGCAAAATAAGATCTTTTTTAGGGAAGTGAAGGTTCAAATGAGCTTTTTAAGCAGTTCAAACACAAGACTGAAATGAACACCTGTAGTCTAGATTGTGCTATTCAAACAGTGGGAGCCTGGTATAAATGCAAATCTCAGGTCCACTTCAGACCCACTGAATCTCTGGTGGTGGGGCCTGGAATCTGCATTTTAACAAGCTCTCTTGGAGAGTCCCATTCCCTTGGGAACCTTAGTATTCTCATCTCAGTTGGTGCTCTCCAGCAATGTACATTCTCTTTGTGGGGTTGGGTAGGGCTGGGCACATGGTGCTCAACTTATACTGAGTAGATGAACTAATCAGAACTTATACTGAGTAGATGAACTAATTCCTGGTGAAGGGGAGAAATATTAGTGCAGAGAGCAGTTCCATTACCGCCAGTGGGGACTCCTAGCCACCTCCTGAACTCCGGGGCACTTGTCCACTGGTTTGTGATGAGCCAGCTTGCACCGTCCTGTCCCCCATCTGAAGACAAGAGATGGGGAGGTCAGCTGGAACAGGCCAGGACCCACAGCCCCTGGAGCTGGGGGTAAGGGGCTCTCAGAGAGATGAGTTTGGCTCTGGCAGGTCCGGCCTGGCAAAGCGGGCCCTCTACCCCTAGAAGGGCTGTATGCCAACCCAGCTTCTGCAGGACTCATCTTTATTCAACTGCCATTTGAAGCTGAGAAGAGAAGTGGATTTATAGCCTGCTGTAGTCACGTTTCTGCCGTGTTTTATTGTTTTAATTGTACATATGAGAGGCACTCAGAGTGCGCGCTTGCATTTCTGACAGTCCCAGACATTTGATGTTTATAACAGTTACTTATAAGCAGCCAGCGGCATCCTAGGCTGTGCGACTTGTTTACTGTTACTACTAATTTATTGCATCCTCCACCTGAGGGTTGGGCCCCACCCTCCCATCAGCCAGCCACAAGTGGAACCCTCCTGGAGTGGTGTGGGTGGGGCTCAAGGTATCGAAGGGAATGCTGTCAAGACCGGGGAATGAGCTGGCAGAATCATGAATCCCATGCTCCCTTCACACTTGGATGCCTCTGTCCAAGCTGTGTCCACTACTTTGAATATTTTTCTTTTTGACCCTTCTCTTCAACCCTAAAGACCAGCTTAAATCCTACTTTGTCTAAGTATATTACTTGCTCTGATGTGGAACCAACAGCTTTTATTTTAAAGTAAAAAAAATTTTTTTGGGGATAGGGTCTTGCTTTGTAATTCAGGGTGGCCTTGAACTCACTATGTAACCCTAGCCTCAAACTTCTGGTGCTCCTCCTGCCTCAGCCTCCTAAGTGCTGGGATTATAGTCGTGTGCCACCATGCCTAGCTCCAGAGCCAAAAGCTTTTAGAACCTTAGCAATCACATAGCTGGCAGGAACGTTTGAGGCTATACAGTATTATTCACTGACCAAGACAAGAATCCCCGACAGGTAGACTAACTCAGCAGCCTATGGCCTGTGTTGTTCGCTACCTGCTTAGTGCGTTTCCTACCTTCACTGAACCAAAACCCACTTCCACAAGAAAGTCTTTGTTCAATGTCAGTATTTTACCCACATGTGATTATCTCTAATCTTTTAAATAATCCTATAAAATAGGTATTGTTATTCCTATGTAACAGAGGGAGACTGAAAGTCAAGGATTTTAAGTCACTTGCTCAAGATCATACAGCCAGTCAGTGAAACTCAACCTACCTCTGAAGATGCCATTTGGAGAGCTGCAGAGAACGGAAAGAACAGTCAAGTCAAGGAGATTTCCATACCAAGTATTCCTGGGGTACTGCACCACCAGCAAGCCTGCCCTCTACTCAGAAACACCAAACTTGACAAGAGTGGGGAAGTCTACAATGTACCTGGCTGAGCAGGCTCATGCTAAGGAATGGTACTTACATGTGGAACAGGAGAAGGGTTGCATTAGGCATGGGCAGCTGATGACTGAGTCCCCATGAGGACAACTATCTTTTTTCTGGGTTCTGTCTGTTCTCAGCAGGCAGGAAAGACACAAAATGTGTCTGATACCTTTTATATTCCTGGTCTGGATCTTCTTTCTCCCTCATACTCTAAACACTGGTAATTCTCCTACACCCTCACTTTAAAGCCTTTTCCTGAGTAATTTCAGTTACACCCAACTCCCACGCAAATGCGGGTGACTCCTAAGTCCCTATCAGACTCCTCTAAACTCTGGATCCACATACTCAACTGTTTACTCAAATCAGAAACTGAAGTGGCACCATGGTTTATCCTTTTCCTCAACATCACACAATTCACTGAGTACTCAACCTCTGTATCTTCCTAACATGTATTTTCTCCATTTCTAAAGATCCTCTGTAGGAGCCACCAGAAATCTGAAGTGCATTTTGAGGGAGAGAAACACAGCTACTCATCAGATTCTTGAAGGGGTCCATCATCCCCAGGAGGTCAAGAACCATCGCTAACCTCTCTCCTCCAAATTCTCCTCTATTCTGTCAAATGGCTCAACTAAAATGCAAATGTGAATTCAATGTTTTCTACTTAAAATCCTTGAACAGCTTTTGGAATACAGTGTGAGCTCCCTGTATTTGTCTTGTAAGGTCCTTTCCATGTATAACCTTCCCTTTCCAACTTCTTACTGTTCCCCTCAAGATTGTGGCAGATGATGGTACATGCCAGCACCCCTCTCCACCCTATATCTCTGTGCCTGTTGTTTCCTATGCCCAGAAGATCTGTCCTTCTTAGCTAGCCTGGCAATCTCCAGCTCAACCTTAACATTCAATTAAAAGTTATTTACCCTGTGACACATCCCAGACAACCCCTGCTCCCAGACAGAGCTCACCACTACCTCTGCCAGTGCTGCCTACATCCTTTGTATAGCTTTGCATTTACCACTCCATACTGTGATTCCCCACTCACAGGTCATCTTTCCACTTGACTAGGAAAACCGCTGAGGGCTAGACCATGTATGTTCATTTATATATTTCCAGCATCTAGAAGAGTACCAATACTCAGTAAATACATGCTGAATTATAAATAAATGGAACTAATAAGCACAACTGTAGAGTATTTTACAATCCACATGGGTATTTTATCTCTTGATCTTCACAACAATACTGATAAGGCAGATGAAGGATGTACTGCTAGGGGTAGAGAGATCTTGCCAAGGTCACAAACTACAACTTACCACCTCCCCTCAGTATTAACAGTAGCCTGAGGGCCACAGGAATATTTATTAGAAAATAAGTGAACTTGACAAACTTTGGCACTGACATGTTCCAATAGTGAAGGATGGCTGGTAATCCTAAGTACGGATCTTTCCTGTGACCCCTAGACACACTTTGGATAAGGCAGATACACCTCTTGTTCAGTTTTACGCTCCTCATACACACAAATAAGTCAAGTAATGTCCCACAAAATAGTCAATGAAATCCAAAGAACACAGAACCATGGATTCTTATGTTTCTGTCTACTTTATCAATGAGGATGACCCAGAGTTAGGCACAGTGCCTTGCTTACAGGAGGCAGTCAGTGAATACTGGTAGAAGGGAAGAAAGGATGAGTTATCCTTAAATGAAAAAGGAAAGAAAAAACATGATTAAGGAGGAAGTAAAGGATCAAGCTGGTAAAGAGAGCAAAGAGCACTGGGATGATTCTTAACGACTGTTATTATCCAAATCCCAGAATGAGAAAGCAGAGACCAGCACATATCTAACTGTAGACTCTGAAAAATATGCTGGTATGGCAAAGAAAAGAATAAAAGTACAAAGAGGGTAGATCTTGCAAGGTACAGTGAGATGATCAATGATTCCTGACAAAAATTCTAGAATGTAATTCTTTTAATGGTTCTTGAATAAGTAGGTGATTACTGAGCATCAGGATAGGTTCCTTGAGAACAAGACATTAACATGGCACAGTAACCTAATTTCCTTTTTGGAAAAAGTTATTGGGTCAAGTAAATAAGAGAAATGCTAAATCCATTTTTTACTTCAGCAAGGAATCTAAGAATATTTCTTAATAATTTTATGGATGAAATGGAGAAATAGAGGATGGAAAGGAAGAAAGTTTGGTTGAAGACAGCTGTGAAAGCTGAATCATGCATCAAAATCGTCCTAATCACGTGCTCTAGGACTCTGCACGTAACTGAACTCTTACAAACATTTTAGTTCATGTTGGCACTGATCTTGTCTATCTAACTCATCAGTGCCTGGTACATAGGAACGTTATCAATAAATAATTTTTCAAAAACAAGTGAATTATAGAAAGCCTACTTACTAAATTTGCAGATCATACAAAATAGTTAATATTTTTACTTGTTGAAGGACATGATAGCCTTTTCCATTGTTTTTGTTATCTATCTACCTACCTATCTAGAATGTAGACTGGCTGGCATAAAAATTAAAAAGAATTCAAAGGAGGCTGATTAAAAGGGAAAAATAATAGATAAAAAGAAGAAAAAAAAAGAAAAGAAAAGAGAAGAGATCTGGAACAGGAATGGCAAACTATAGTGTATGGGCTAAACTAGGCTGCTGCCTATTTTTGCAAAATTTCATTGAAACACATCTATTCTCACTTGTTTCTTTATTATCTATGGTTGTTTCTGCCTTAAGTGACTGAGTTGAGTAGTTACAACTGAGAACAACTGGTTCACAAAATGTTTACCATCTGGCCCTTTCCTGAAAAAAGATTACTGACCACTGATCTATAATGTTGATATGAGTACTGACCTGTAGAGAAGCTTTAGAACGCAAAGCTACAAAACTTAAAGGTAGGCTGTGGAGACCAACTTGACAGCAGAAATTAGACTAGATGATCTCAGACCTCTAAGTTTGTATGAAATAAAAAATATTTCCTGAGCTTTGCTATGACCCTGAGAAGAAGGTATTCAAGGAATCCCCACCCTCCTTAATTTTCCTCATCCACCCTCTTTGCTTTAGGTGAGAACACCTGACACAACTGAGGAAGGATGGTATGTTTGAATGAGTAGGAGACAGCTCATAAAACAAGTTCTCACATACTGGGCAGCAAATACAGGGCAAGTTTGGTACTTCAGAAATTCTCCTCTGTTTGAAACATAAAGAACATAATTTCTCTAACTCAGTGAGGAATCCAAGGAGGCACAGGTCATGGGCTGCACATGGAACTGTCAGCTAGGGAGGAGAGGAAAGACATATGGGTAGACATGAATACAAATAACCATGGTAAAGGCCAAGATTTAGGGAACACTTAAAAGAACAACCGAGGGCAGTCTGCAATTACTGCCAAGGACAGGAAGCTTGTGTGGGGGATCCAGCCTCTGCAATGGGGCTTCGACAAGGACCAGGTTTAGAGAGATGGAAAGGCAAGGGACAGTGACTTCACACTCCATCTGGGCAGTAGCACCCTGATGCTCTTGGTCATCCTCCTATCAGTGATTTGAAAAACTTTTTCTCTGGGCCACCAATAACCCTCTACTCTGGGACACACATGCCTGTGTCAGCCTGGTGGCCTCATCAATAGCCCTGAGGGGTGAGTGCCCTGCTCCCCTTTGCTGAATCAGCCTAGAGTCTATGTTCTGATCCTTAGGTGGTCAGCAAGGCTGTCCATCCTCGTGGCATCACTGCCAACCTGAAAGCAGTCACTGTTCAGTGGTCCTGCTGCTGGAAGTCTCAGAGGACTCTCAGTTTCTCTGAGTGATCCAGGACAATGGGCAGGAAGTAGGGACACTCATCTGTACAATCAAAAGCTCAAATGCAAACTTCTCATTTCTATCTACAGCTATAGCAACATACTTTTTTCTCAGCACTACTTTGGAAGAACTACTTGGTAAAGGCAACACAGACTGACCTGCCCAGATACCTTCAAACAAACAGGTGGCTGAGCCCTGGTACATTGTCTTTTCTGAAATCTCAATAATCATGTATGCAGTAACACAGAGGAAGCATTGATGTCAAACCTGTCTTACAAGCACAGATATCAAAACACAAAAAGTCCACTGTTTGTCTTGGTTCATACAGTAAGAAAAGGGACCAGTCCAAGAGACAGGGTTGTACACACTGAAAAAACAGTACTCAGTTTAGGGACTTCTGAGGCTGAGGAAACCAGTGAGGTTGTTTTCTTATTCCAAGAGAGGGTAAGTCTGCAAGAAGTACAAAAGGAACAAACTGACATTCCCCACAGTTGCTCCAATTATTTCACTGAAACCTGCTTAATTGGCCACTCATCCGAGGATGCCCAGACCAAGACACTTTCAGGAGAATGCCACCTGAAATGTGCACTGCCTTCAATAGGCTAGGAACTCAACCTTCTATTTTTTTCCCCAACATTTTTGATATGATAATATTATAGAGCCAGAGGGACTGTGAAGGACATTTGTTCTAAGTTCTTTGGATTGTCCATGAATTTTCAGAGATTCAGGACTTGCAGAGATGCTGATAGCACTGGCTCTGAGCAAGGCTGATGGAAACCCCAGGAGGAAAGCTCTCAAAGCAATGGGACTGAACACACTTACCTTCCAAAGAATGGATTCCCTGTTCCTTGGCAGTCTTGTAGACACTGCTGAAATCATCCCCAAGGTTTGGGTCAGCCCCAGCAGCAAGGAGAATCTGCACCACACTGGAAGAAATCAGAAAGACAGGAAAGTCAAAAGCAAGAAAGGCCCAGGAGGTAGAGAGCGAGAATTGGAAGCATGTTTGGGGACTGATTCTGTCTCTGCTCATGTGAGAAAAGAGCTCTCAGAGTGTAAAAGAAGGGTGGGAAAGGAGGCTCTGAAACTCATCAGTTAGAGGGTTGGGACAAGTTATATAACACCTTTCTAACGGCCGCAACTATAAAACACAAATGATTAATTTAACAATTACTCATCAAATGCTGACTATATTCTAGGCACTATTCTGGGGTTCTGGGTTTATGCTTACAAGGAGCTTAAGATTTGCTAGGAAAGTAACAATAAAGCATAAAAAATGCAATGTGGAATATGACAGGAGATATACCATGTGCAGTAGAACAAGGGAAAGAATTAAGAAAGGCCTTCCTGCAGGATGTTGGCAGGATGGTAGAGTGATTTCTAGTGCTTGCCCTCCATAAACATCAATCCACCTATGAAAATACCTTCACATGAGATAGGGAAACCAGGTGAGATATTAGAGCACACAAGCAGAGCACAGAAATAAAGACACGCCACAAAGGTAAGACAGGTAGGTTTACATTACTTGTGTGACCCCCTCTCAAATTCACCCAGGCAGTACAGCATGAAGAGAAATGCCTTCCACATGGAGACAGGAACAGAGAAGTGAGCACTGGACTTTGCCTAGACTCTGAAACAAGGTCTGTCTCAATAAAATTCAGTGCCAGGCAGTCCTCCAGGGCCCCAGACTCCAGGTCAGTTCCTTTGGAATAGCCCGAGGTTCCAGGTCTGCCCTACCACTTAACCTCTGGGTTTTACCTACAACCAGGTTAACCCTAGCAGCCCCAGGCCTCTGATTCCTAGGGCCCAATCCACTGACCCAGGTACCAAGACGGCCCAACTATTGTATCAGGCATGCCCAGAATTTCTGAAAGAGCTGACTGGTAAAGGGCTTTCCCAGACAAAGCCAGTCTATAAGGAATAGAATATAAATCCTTACATTTTCAAATGTACAGTCACCAATGAATGGCCACAAATGTTTTGCCAATGAATGGCAAAACAAACAAGTGAGCAACAATAAGAAAATCAGGAAGCATGACCTTAAAAAAAGACCAGTAACGAGCCCCTAAAAAAATTGGAGATTCGTGACCTGCCTGACAAAGAAGTTAGAAAGTTAACTGTTTTTAGGACGGATCAGTGAAAATCAAGAAAAGTAGAAAGTATTCCTTTTATTCCTCCCTCCCCCTCCTCCCTTCCCTTGTTTTTCCTTCTTTTCCTCCCTCACTTACTTCCATTTTGTTCACGGAAACTATTTAACAAAACCTGGAAAACATAAATGACCAAAACAAGAAATTTTACGGAGGTGAAATTATTTTTAAACATCAAATTCTGGAGCTGAAAAATGCAATCAATGAAGTGGAAAAAATGCATCAACAGAACTGACCAAACATAAGAATCTATGAATTTGAAGACAGGTTATCTGAAAATATATAGAAGAGAAAAAAGAATGAAGTTTGCAGGATTTATGGGACAACATTAAAAGAGTAGTTATAAAAGTTCAAGAAGAAGAAAAGACACAGTAAAAGGTAAAAAGATAAGAGCTGGGGCTATAGTTTGATGGTACAGTGCTTGCCTGGCATGCACAAGGTCCTAGGGTCAGAGCCCAGCACTGAAGGAAAAAACAAAAACAAAAACAACAAAACAAAACAAAACAAACAAAACAGATGAAAGAAAAATCAGGAAGGAATGAAGGGAGGGAAGGAAGATCAAAGGGAGAAAAAGAGAGGATTTTGAAATTAGTAAGAGAAAAGCAATTAACATACAATTCTAATAAGCTAACAGTGGATTTTTCAGACAAAGCATTATGGACCAGGAGAAAGTTGGATATGTTCAAAGTTTTGAAGAAAAAGAACAAAAACAAAAAACAAAACAAAAACAAAAAACACAAAAAACCCAAAAAAACAAGAACAGGACAAGGTTGCCCATTCTCACCTCTTCAATTTAACATGGTACTGAAAGTTCTAGCCAATTAGGCAAGAGAAAAAAATAAGACATCCAAATTGGAAAAGAAGAATTTAGTCTATTTATGACATGTTACATGTACAAAACTCTAAAGACACCTCAAAAAGCAAAACAAAACAAAACAAAACAAAAACTGTAAGAACTAATAAATTCAGTAAAGTTGCAGGATACAAAATCTGACATATAAAAATCAGTAGCAGCCAGGTGTGGTGGCACATGCCTGTAATCCCAGCACTCAGGAGGCTGAGGCAGGAGGATTGCTGTGAGTTTGAGGCCAGCCTGGGCTACAAAGTGAGTTCAAGGCCAGCCTGAACTGTATAGCAAAACCCTGTCTCAGGAAAAAAAAAAAAAAAAAAAAAAAAAAAAAAAAAAAAAAAAAAAAAAAAAAAAAAAAAAAAAAAAAAAAAAAAAAAAAAAAAAAAAAAAAAAAAAAAAAAAAAAAAAAAAAAAAAAAAAAAAAAAAAAAAAAAAAAAAAAAAAAAAAAAAAAAAAAAAAAAAAAAAAAAAA
>RJWM01041629.1:0-14774 GCA_004363535.1 Dasyprocta punctata | reverse complement strand
CTCCAGCAGGTGGTGCAATCCACCCCCGGGGAGAGGGGACCTGACAGGAGCACTCAGGGCCGAAGCTAGGCAACGCAGCAGGGAGAATCTGGGAAAGGGGGTGCTCACAGGGGGCCAGACCTGCCCGGGAAAGCGTTTGGGTATCAGGATGCCACTCTGCCCAACCCAGAGAGATCCAGGCCCTCGCAGCCATGCGGAGGCTCTGCCCACACTCACAACCGTGCCAGTTGCTCCAGCCTAGAAGCAGCCCAGGTAGCCAGCGTGTCCCTCCCGCACACTCACGGGCACCGTGCCCAGGCTGAACACACGCGCCACCGGGGGCACACCAGAGGCCGGGCACCGCTCCTGTGCGGGCAGCCTGCGGAGAGGCGTCCACACGGCTGCCCTCCGCAGCCAGTGCAGGCCGAGGCCTGACGACCCGCGCACCGCCTCGCCCCGGGTGCTCCCGCGCGCCTGCCCTCCCGGCCCCGGAGCAGGACCACGGACTCTGGGCTGCAGACCTGTGGACCAGGCAGGGGTGGGGGGCGGCGGTTGGGGCAGCGGCCGACGCAGGGGTAGGCGGGGCGGGCTCGGGCTGCGGAGGGGGCACATGGGGAGGATGGGGATGAGAGCGGCGAGGAGGCCGCGGAGCCGGAGGAGGGATTGCGATGGATGGGGGTGCGGCCCGCGGCCGCGAGCATCCCGGGGGCCAGAATGCCGAGGCCTGGGTGCAGGAGCAGTGAGGAGGGAGTTCTGGGGCGCGGCCCAACCCTCTCCCACCGGGGGCTCGCGAGCGCCGGCCTCTCACCCTCTCCTCCGCCCCGGGCCGCGCAACGGGCCGAAGCGCTGCTCCTGCGGCCGCCACAGGTGCCCGGCGCGGTGGCCCAAGATGAAGCCAGGATGAAACCGAGTGGGCCGCAGACGCTGCCAGCAGCTGTCCCGCAGACCGCCCGGCCGGCGCGGGGCGGGGCGGGGCGGTGCAGGCGAGCCGGAGGGGGCGGTGGCCTGCTCACCTGGGCCGGCGCGCAGCTCCGCCCGCCGCGGGGTCCGGCCCCGCCCTGGCCCCGCCCCATGTCCTCGGCCACGCCCCCATGTCCTCGGTCCCGCCTCCATGCCCTCGGTCCCGCCCCCATGCCAGTGGCTCCGCCCCATGCCCCTCGGTCCCGCCCCCATGCCCGCAGCTCCGCTCCCCTGTCCGTGGACGGGCCTCAAGACTTCGGCCCCGCCCCCAAGATTGAACCCTTCCCTGCCAGGTCTCCCCCTCCAGATCCTTCCAGCCTCCCAGGCCCCTCTAGGTTCCAGTGTCCCAAGCGATCCGTCTTTTTGACAGTCCCCACCACGATCCTCTGGGTTCCAGGCCTGCCCAGCAAACACCAAGACACCCATCTTTACACCCCAGCACCGCGTTCCCTGCTTTACAAGGCCTGGCGCCTAACAGTTCCCCAGCCCCAACCGTCTCACTCCCCTCGGGCACCGCCTTCTGTAACCCCGCGTCCACCCACTTCCTCATGGCCACGCCCCCGCGTTCTTCCGCCTCCAGCCTCTGACCCGAGCTCGTGTTCAGGGTGCGCCCACTGGGATACCAGGCCTGGTCATCCCTGGGTCCCAAAGCCCCATCCCCAGCGTGTCCTCACTGCCCAGGCCTTAGCTGGCCCTCGGGGCTCTCTGCTCCCAACCTGGTCCCCAGAACTCCACAGCCCACCTGCTACCCCAGCTCCGTAGACTCCTTCCCCAAGGTCAAGAGCAGTAACCCCAGTATTCCGTCACCCCTTTCCACGCCCAGGTCCCTATCCTGACCTTTGCGCCCCAACCCAACCCAACCTGGGGCCCTCGATCTCAGCCTACCAAGGGGACCCAACAGCTGGCATTCAAAATGACCACAAGAGGAGCAGAGCCCACCCGGGCTGTACCCTTTCTCCCCAACTCCCCGTCGGTCTCGCCGTGGCCCATCCAGTCCCTGGCGTCCTCTGGACGTGATGGAGACCAAGGAGCCCTATTCCCTTCCTCAGTGTCCCACAAGCTCACTGTCAGGGTAGGCAGCCCCCCAGCCTCGGTCTGCCGAGAGCCCTTCTGCCTTGCAGGGTTCCCGTCACCTGTCCCTAAGGCCTCTGGGTACGAGGACTCTGCTGTCACCCCTCCTCCTTAGACACCAGACCCGGACCCCAGTTTGCTTGTCCAGATCCCCCCGAGGGGCCGGCAACGACCAGGCGCCCGCTCCTGCCCCGCTCCTAAGGGACCTCAGTCCCCTCAGGCAGTCTCACCTGCCCTGGTGACCCTTTCCCAGCGAGGTCAGATGGAGCACCGTCTTGGGGTCTAGAATACGGGGCTCCAGGGCTTTCACCTCCCCCCCACATCGCCTGGCTGGGGGACCCTGTGCAGGAGCCAGCAGGGGCTCTGTGTGTCCCACCCCTGCCCCGGAACCAGGGCGCCTCTCTTTATTTCAGAAACCTCACTCCTGTTCCCCGGTTAGAGATCCCATCTGAGTCCCAAGAAGAGATGAGGTTAGTGCCACACCCAGACATCAAGCCTGGGCTCCCAGCTCCAGGGGCGTCCCAAGAGCTCCCCAAGAACCTCACCGTGTGTGTTTCAGGGAAGCCTGCTGGGCTCTGGGCCCAGCACATGGCCACCGTACGGGGTACCCATGGACACGCCCTGCTGTGCCCCTTCTTCCATGGGAGGCTTAGTAAAAAGGTTCCCCTGCTGTGGGAGCCGCCCAGGGTGAACCTGGGGTGGGGACTCAGTGTGAACTCCAGTCCCAACGCCCCCACACATTTGCTGCAATCCCAGCCCAAGCAGAAGTGTTCGCTCTCATCTAGCGAGTGGCGGGGATTACACCCGCCTCCCTGCAGGGCTGTGGGGAAGGCAGGGTTGTGCAAGGGCTGGGTGTCGTGTTCTCACTGCTATCGGGCGTGATGGAGTGTTTCCCAACCCCTCCTGGGTCAGCTCTTGACCTACAAGCTGGGTCTGCAGCACAGGAGGCGCAGGGCTTTGTAGGGAGCTTTGCACAAGAGAGGCGGCTCCGGCTGAGCTCCACATGGGCCGCATGGGCCACGTGCCCTTTGCAGAGACCCTGCCCCTGACAGGAGAGGAGCGAGTGTGGGGTGCACTCGGGACTCAGTGGAGGCACCCTGGGACATTGGTGACCTCACGTGGAGAAGCAGGGTGCACACAGGACTGGAGGATCCGGGGGCTCTGGTTATCACAGTGCCGGGGTGGCCCTGGACGTCCCAGAGATGGATGAGATAGATCTTCAAGGACAGTAGTGACAGAGAGGCTTAGGATTTGCTGTGGGACAGCAGGCGGCAAAGGCAAAGAAGGAGCCGCCAGGAAGGACAGAGGGAAACGGGCACTGCGGGGACCCACGGCACACAGAGCAGGCAGCTTCAGGGAGGGTAGGAGGCAGGAGCCCCCAGAGCCTTCGAGGGCGAGCTGGAGGGAGATGCTGAGGCAGTGCAGGCCGGGTAACTCTCAGGCCTGGCCACAGAGGGAGGGGACAGAACGATGGCACCTGGGACGGGAGATGCGGCCAAGAGAGGCATGTTGTGGATTTAGTCGATTTTTCTGTTTTCCATTGCTTTAAAGCTGCATCTTGCCTTGCTTTCAAACAAGAGAAAGAACTTTGTCACACAGAGGGAGAGCAGGAAGACTGCAGCAGCTTGGAAGGGAAACTGAGGCTGCAGGGGGAAGCCTTGATTCTGTGAGCCAGGACCAGAGGAGGGATGGAGGCTGGGCGGCCGGAAACAGCCATCGCTGCGCTGTGCCAAATGGAGCGTGTTCCACAGCTGGGGAGATGGGCCCGGGAGAGGCACGGATGGGAATCCAGGGATGGAGTCACTGCTGCATAAGGCCCGCCGTGGGCTGAGATCCCGATTAGACAGGGGGAGGGGCAGGCAGCTTTTTATGTAATGGGGGACAAGAAGAAATGATGAGGTAGCCCCGGGAGAGGACAGTCTCTTTTCTCTTAGGCAGCCATGGTCTAAATCCACGTCCTCACCTCTTGGGATCCAAAATACACACCAATTTAAATCCTGTTCACCCTGCTTGGCGATGCTGGGCCAGGAGAGAGCTCTTCAGTTCTCCAGCCTGTGTAATCCACTTTCCAGGGCTGGGGACAAGGCACGGTGACCACCAGCCCCACCAGGACACTGAGCGCAGGGAACAGTTGTTCCTTGAGTAAAGAGCAAGATGCCGTTGCCAGCCTAACGGCAAGTGATGCCGAGCTAACCAGAGCCCAGAGGACTCCTGGGGATGCATCCACGGCAAGAGAGATGCCAAGAACTGGAATGAGTCAGTGTGTCCACAGTGGTGAAGGAAGAAAAAGCTTTGACTGAAGTGAATGCATCTGTTTTTCTGATAAAAGGTGTCCCTAGAGTGCAGGAGCCATCTCCCCCAGCCATGAGCTCCATAGAGGCTGTGCTTTCCATCTGGCAAGAAGACATGGGATTCCCAGCAGCTAGGATGTAATACCTGCTGGGTGGCTGGCTGGCTGGCTTGATGGATGGAGGGATGGGCAGATGGATGATGGATGGATGGATGGATGGATGGATGGGGGATGGGTGTGTGGATGGATGGAGGAATGGATGAATGGAGGAATGGGTGTGTGGATGGATAGATGGATGAATGGATGGATGGACAAATGGATGGATGGATGGATGGATGGATGGATGGATGGATGGATGGATGGATAGATGGATGGACAAATGGACGGATGAATGGACAGTTGTATGAATGGGTGGGTGAGTAGATGGACAAGTGGTTGGGTGAATGAGTGGATGCATGGAACAAATGGGTGGATGAATGAATAGTAGCTTCTCCAGAAATACTCATTACCATCACTGTTCAATTCCACACGCATCTTCCTGAATCCCTTAGAAGTGCCAGGACTAGACCGTGAGCTGGTGGTACAGACTGAATTAGAGGTGCCCTGTGGCCAAGGCCTGTGTGATGGGGGCTCCAGGCAGGGTGACAACAGATGCACTAAAGGAAGCAGGAGGTGCTGGGGCGCACAGAAGAGAGGCCCTACAGTAGACACCTGGTGCTCTCCAGTACCCCATGAACCATCCCTCCATTTCATGAGTGATCACCCAAACACAGCCTGCTAAATGCCCCCAGTACATACTGTCCCCAGGAACAGGACCGCCAAGGACACTGACCACATCCTCAGATACCGTTCCTCGAGTCTGCCCCGGTGAGATGTTAACAAGAGTGTTGTGCGCTGGGTCTTGGTCTGGCCCTTTCCCTCTGCCCAGGTGGGAGTGAAGTCATGATATCAAGTCCATATGTCACCATTGAGAGGAAGTCAAGACCCTGGAGACGTCAGGGCACAGCGGGAGGGAGCCTGTGTCCTACACCCATCCACAATGGACTATCATGGCCAAACTTCAGTGAAAGAGAAATTAATGCATCTTGCTTCCTCCAACCCCTCCTGTGGATTGTACTCAAAGCCTTTGCACTGAGCCACAAGCCCAGCCCTTCTTATCTTTTATTGGAGGCATGGTCTTGCTAAGTTGCCTAGGCTGGCCTTGAACTTGTGATCCTCCTGCGTCACTCAGCCTGCCAAGTAGCTGGGATTACAGGTCTGTGGCACCCCTCCCACCTTCCTCTATTCTATTTAAGCCACTATTTGTGATGAGGGTTCTCTTAGAGAAAGAAAACCCATAGCCTAATTAATCCAGAATATTATACCTGGAAGAAGTAAAAAACCCCCACAGGTAACAAAAGTAGAAATATGTCCTAAACACACACACATGGCACGCCAGGAAGCTGGCGACTGTCTCATGCCAGGCCACGGCGGATGGTAAACCGACTCCCATGACGCCCTGGACAGTGAGGGAAAGGGCTGGAGACCTCAGCCTCTTGGCATTTGCTGGGTGCTCCTTGCAGCGCTCCACCAAGCCCTGCACTACGTGTGGCAGAAGAATGCGGGAGAGCAGTCCAGCAGCAGGCGGTGACGGGGGAGACGATCATGGAACAGGACCACCAAGGACACTGACCACATCCTCTGGGCTGCAGCCCGAGACAGACAGCTTTTCAAAGCCAAAAAGTCTGCATGTTGCCACCACAGGCTGAGGCAGGTGCAGGAGAAGTTTCTGGGGAAGTTGAGTCAGCAGGAGATAAGAGCCAGCCTTTGTGAGTGTCTTTCGTTTTGGGTTCAGTGGCGAAGACCAGACCAAGATGTTCTTTCCTATCCTGGGACAGTGGTTTGTCTGATCGCAAGTTAGCAGAGAGATGAATGCACTAAACACACAGGCTGACAGATGAAAGACCACCGCTTTCCCAAATACCATTAGTGCCGGTGAGAATAACTAGATGTAAGTAGGCAGAAGACCAGCTGAGACTTAGAGACACGTTACCAAAGACCCCTGCACACACCTGAGCAACTGACCCTGGCCTCCTGGCCCACACCAGCAGCCGCTGGTCTGTTAAACCTGTGCAGCCCCAACAGGGGTAGAACTTCCAATGCCCACTTCAGGGGACTGAGATGGAGCCACAGGCTCCTGGGAACAGCTGGACAGAGGGGCTGGCATCAGGGAACGCACTCCACTCCCCAGAACCCACAGTGGGTGTCGCAGGACCTGAGAGCTCCCGCTTTCCCTCTCCAGGGTTCCCAGCATGGCTACCCTATGTCCGCCAGCACATGCATCCTGGGTGTGATGAGGCGGTCACCATGTGCGAGCTGGACGCATCTCACTTGGAGCCACATGTGGACGTGAGGCACAGACCCTGGCTGGAGCTGTGGGGTCCTCTCCCCAGGGAGAGCGTCATCTGTGCTCCAGAGGGGCAGCACATACAGACAGTTGGCTGGCACAAGGGACAGATGAGCTGGAACTGTTCACTGACCCAACTGCTTTCATCTCCTTCGATGCTTGAAGAATCCTGGGGTTTTTTGTTTGTTTGTTTGTTTGTTTGTTTCTGGGGATGTGGAAAAATCAGAAAGGAAGAGAGAGAAAGACTATACTTGCACATCTCCCTAAAGCTATGCTTGGGAGGGGAACTGATGCCTTTAGCCCACACTCCTGCCCTTTTCTGCTTCCCTGGCTTTAGGAGGAGCCACCGAAACATCTCACAACATACAGATTAAACCTAGGGATAGGGAACCAACAGAAGCGAAAGGAACCTGGGCTCCCAGCCCGCTTACCTGCGCACAGGTGAGAGACAACTTCGGTCTTGCTTACGCCAGTCTCCCCTGAAGTCTCTCTCCAAGCTGCTCAGCCTATATTCTGAGGATTACTCACCCAGCTCTCCTTTCCTGGCCCCTCTGCCCTTGGGCTCTAGGGCAGGTCCCCTACAGCATCACGTGATGAGGCCTGAACCAGTCACATGACGCTGTTTGGGATAAGTGTGCGTCCCACTTCCAGCCAGTGATGTGCAGGAAGGTTGCTCTGGGGTTCAGAGAAAGAAGCTCACCCCAGTCCCCAGGAGGATGTGGGGACTGAGGCTGCTGTCTCCACCTTACACAAAGCCCCATCCCAGAGGGTGACAAAGAGAGGCTTCACAGACAACCAAGCTCCCATCTGCCAGGGCCCATGCCTCGGGCCTCCAGTCCAGTGCAGAAGAGGCAGGCCGGTCTCCGCTCTTGAGACACTTCGTCTCCTTTTGGCTTAAGCTAATTTGGGCTGGATATCTGTCCCCTGCTGCTAAAAGTGGCCTCAATGCTAAAACTGTCACCAGACTCTGGGAGGATTATGGAGGAGTGGAGGAAGGGGGGAAATCTAAGACTACCGGAAGCTTGTTTGGGGGGAAAAAGTTTGTCTCACGGATGCATGCAGACGTGAACCAAAACCAGAAGGCTCTCAGGAGTGGCCAAGACAGCTCCAGAAACCTCCCTGGCCCATCTCTGCCTTCCTGAAGCCGCCGGCGCTGGCTCCCTCCTGCCTGGCTCTTTTGGCCAACTAGCGCCCTCTACTGACACAGAATGCCGGTTGCTTTGAAACCTTGAGCGGCCACCAGCCTAACTCCCGGTGTCCTCTCACAAGATACTCAACCCCCGGCTCAGAAGAGGAGGAATCGAAAGGCAGAGTCATCTCCGGTGATGGGTTCCGAGCCTCAGTCGGGCCCCTTTTCCAGTCCAGCAGTCACGTGGTCTCATGGCCACCTACTGGCTGTGACCTCTGGTAGGGCTGCGCCACGGCCCACATCTCTACTAACCTGTCCTGAAAGCTTATGCAGAATATGACCTTAGCCAGTACTCTCTGGACTTCGAGAGACAGAAACCCAACTCGGATTGGCTTTGGCACCAAAAGGACCTTTCTTGTAAGTGAAGAGTCCAGGGCAGCCTGGCTTGGCGGGAGTCATCCTTAAATGTCATTGGAACCATACACTCCTCCGTGTCCTTCAGCCGGCGTCTCCCTGCAGAGTATCTCTCAGCAACTCCTAGATGATGTCCTCATAGTTCTAAGTTCCTGAAAAAAGCAATAGCTCTCTGAAGAAAGGGGTTGAAGAGCACATTAGAAAATGGAAAGACATTCCCTGTTCCTGCACAGACAGCATTGATATCATCAAAGCAGCCATATTAGCAAAAATGATATATAGATTCAATGCATTTCCTATTGAAATACTGAGAGCATTCTCCAGAGAACTAGAAAAAATCCTAAAATTTATATGGAACCAGAAAATACCCAGAATAGCCAAAGCAATCCTGAGCAAAAGGTACAAAGCAGGAGGCATCACAATACCAGATTTCAAGTTATACTATGAAGCTATAGTAATAAAACAGCATTGTACTGACACAAAAATAGACATGTCAGTCAACTGCACAGAATAGAAGACATAGAAACAACCCCATGCACCTTTAGCCATATGATTTTTGATAAATTGGTCAAAAACAAACACTAGAGAAAAGATAACCTCTTTGATAAGTGGCTCTGGGAAGGCTGGTTGTCCATGTGCAGAAGAATGGAACTAGACCCATCGCTTGCCCCTTACTACAATCAAATCAAAATGGGTCAAAGACCTAGATATGAGGTCAGAAACACTGAAACCACTAGAAGACAAAACAGGGGAAACACTTGAAGACATAGCAATGGGTAAGGACTTCCTG
The DNA here is from genome assembly GCA_004363535.1 of Dasyprocta punctata. Taxonomy (NCBI): domain Eukaryota; kingdom Metazoa; phylum Chordata; class Mammalia; order Rodentia; family Dasyproctidae; genus Dasyprocta; species Dasyprocta punctata. The sequence continues at coordinate 5,755 of RJWM01041629.1, read as the reverse complement.
AGTAGAACTCCAATAGCACAAAAATTAGCACAGGTTTGTCACCAGAAGAACCAGGAATGGACGGTAGACAGAGAAACCAGCAAACGTCCTCTGCACGCTGCACCTCTGCTCCTAGTCATCCACACACAACCTGCTCGCCACAAACACAGCTGGAAAGAGATTATTAAGCAGGACTGTGTGGCTACTCTGCCGCCAAAACCCTGCACACTCACTGCACCAGCAGAGGACACAGAGCTCAAGGCCTCCGCCAGAGGTGCGGGTGCAGGGCCAGCCTGGGGCATGTGGGCCTTTCGGAGAGTCCAGGAGAGCAGTAAGAAGCAAAGATCTATGGGCCTAGACTGCAGGATCCATGAGGCGAGCCTTTAAATGCCCCCTTGGGGTGCATAAATTCCAGTGAGTCTCCAGTTCATCCAAAAGACTCCCTTCCAGTTCCAGTTCCCGTCCTGGTCCTTGTTCCAGTTCTGGTTCCAGAGTGGAAGCATCCTCTTGGCCTAATTTGGATCCTTCCTCACCCACCCCCCAGCTGGGGGACGAGATTGCCTCTGAACAGAAGGAAACACAGCTTCTATCACTGCGAGAGAAGAGCAAGGGTGCTGGGCTGACATGGGTGATCGCATGGTGTGCCTGTCTAGGCCTCGCTAAAGAGATGGAGACACTGCGGAGGAGCTGGCCGGTGGGGCGGGAGCCAGGCTGCCCGGCAACTCCAGTGGGAAGGTCTCCCTACAGTCCAGGGAGCTCCAGGCTCACCACGCCAGCGTTGGGGCCACACACACCATCCTCGCTCTGGTCCTATCTTGACCTTAGCTGAGGGCTGCTTTCAGACAGTGCCAGCAGCAGAGCCATGCTGCAGTAGACAGCCTTGCAAGACACCAGTGGGTTAACTAAGTCAGCATATGCTTCTCCCCACTGCCTGGTGGCCTTCCTAGGATGGCCAGAGAAGCTCTGCTTCTCCCAGAGGCTTCTGCATACCTGCTTTTCCAATCACCCCATCAATGGGAAACAACTAGGGGAAACACATACCGACTCTCGAAGTTTCCACTAGAAAGCGATATGTGTTGCTTCATAGATCCAAATAAATCACACATCTGTGCCTAACCCCACCCAACTGCTTGAAAAGAGGAAAATCACATATGCTAGCCCAGTACTCTCCACACACTAATGGCAACTACTGCTTGATTTCCCTCTCCCCTCCTCCTTCCTAACAGTACCCTAGTCTTACCCAGAATGATATTGTGTCCAGCTAAATACACTCATCTTCCCATACAGCCCTGTAACTTGGGTTAGATAGGCTGGACCTTGTTCTAGTCAATGAGATGTCACCAAGTAGGGGCTCCCAAGATTGCTAGATACAATAACATCTTAAGATACAGCAGCCATGTTGTGAGCATAAGGTTGGAAGCCTGGTTGGATTTGGCCCTGCTGCCTGGTCCTTCCATTAGCCTGGTACCAGCACTTCCTGGGCCAGGCTCTCCTTCCTGTGACGGCCAAAGCCCAAAAGAGCAAGGCCAAGGACAGCGCACGTCCAGCCTCTGCTGGGGCTGCTGATGTTCCAGTGGCCGGGGTAAGTCTCATGGCCAAGCTGGATGGCCACTAGCAGCGAAGTGCTGGAAAGAGGGATCTTGGGGTCAATAATTTCCCATCTCACAAATGTAATGGAAGAATGACCTTCTGGGTAGGCTCAGCACTTTCCACAGATGTGCTTGTGACCGTGGAGGCCAAGCCTTAGTGCTGGAACCCCCAAAAACAGCCCCATCTGCAAACTCAGGATGTATTGGGCAAGTCACAGAGAGTACAGGAGAGCCCTGTTTCTTAAACATCACCCCAAACCCCATTTCTCCAGGCCAGCTCCAGCCCTGGGTCCCCCAACCCAGCGGAAAAAGCCAGAAGCCACATGCTCCTCTTTGGTCTAGAAAGTGCATCTCCTGCCTGCTTCCATCTCGGTCCCGAGGTGGAGATTAGACCTGGGCAAACCGGACAACTAACTGGGCAGAACGTGTTCAAAGTCCTGAAAACCCCGAGCACTCACACAGAACACAGGACCCAAAGTGAGTCCACAGCGCCTCAATGCCGTACACGAAACCCATCAGGAAGCGATATTTTCTTCTTCTTTTTCTTTCTTGGAGACGGCGTCTCACTGTTGTAATCCAACCTGGCCTTGAATTCGCCTCACAGCCCAAGCTGGCCTCAAACTCCCAGTGAGCCTCCTGCCTCAAGGTCTCCTCGGTGCTGGGATTACAGACACGCACCACCGCAGCCAGTCTGATACTTGCAATTCCTCATTTAAATCTGGTGCTGTGTGCAGGACCAATCAGAAAAGTATTACTATGTTTTCAATCCTTCATCTGGTAGCCAAGCGAGTCTTTCAACAGAGCAATTTAAATCTAGAACCAGGCCAAGTGAATTTTTGCTAGGACAGCTGTCCCAGTGCCTCCTGTGTATGGGGGAGAAGCCAATCCAGGACTTCTGGTACCAAAGACCCCTTCTCCCTATCCTTGGGGCCGCTATGAGTCTGTTCACTGGCCTGCTACGGCCCTGTAGAGCATTGCGCCTTTCCTCTTCAATAAACATCCACCTGCGCTGCCTTTTCTGTGTGTCTTGACCAATTCTTTGCCCAAGACACCAAGGACCTGGGAAGAATCCCTCAGGACACTCCATCCAGTAACATCCTCTGACCAGGAGCTTAGATCAGGATGAGAGAGACTACTGCTATTGCTTCTCCCGCAAAGGCTCATGGACTGCAAGCCTGTCCAGTGTGGGGCCCTGAGGGGCGGGGCCTGCTGGGGGTAACTAGGTTATGAGGGCTGCCCTGTCATGAACAGCGATGCTATCTCTCTGGTTTGGGCTGGGCCCCTGTGACTGGATTCAGTCTCCAGAAAGCAGGGTGTGATAAGCAAGGGCTCCCGTGCATGGTCCCCCTTCCGCCATCTGCTGTGTTGCCACGCAGCCCTGGAGCCTTGGCCGGCACCGTGGATACAGTGCTGTTCCACCTCCCAGCTAGCAGAATCACAAGCCAAGCCAGGTGAAGGCCAAAGGCAACCCCTGTCACCCCAGGGCTACTCTCCAGCCCTCTAGCTCTAGGCCCCCGGGAATGGAAAGCAAGCTCTGAAAGAGTCCCGGGAGGCCAACACTCCCCGAGGCCTTGTTGCAGTCTAGCCCTCTCCAGGGGAGCATGGCGGACACTCTGACCCCATACTCGCAGCCTTCTCTCTCCCCTGGGCCAGTTGTCCAGCTGGGTCTCAGCCACCTTGGGAAATCCGCCTCTGCCTCTGTCACCACTCTGGGGTCTGACCGCGAGCACCTTCGTGCCTCAGGAAAACCGTGCACTGGACATCCTGATGAGCGAAGCCTTTCCCGCAGCCCCCTGGAGGACGTGTTCACGTGTGGTGCCAGTGGCGGTGGGGGAGGCTGCTGGGCCGGGAGAGGAAGAAGGAAGAATGGGGCAGAACAGAACCCCCAGGATGTGCCCAGGGCCCAGTGCTGGGCTCCGTCCTGAAACCCGGGAGGCCGTCCTAGAATGCGGCACACTTGGAGCCAGCATGGCAGAGGGTGGCCAGGAGGGCCCCGGGAGAGCCGCTGCCTCCAAGCTCCTCGGAAAAAGGGGCTTCGGTTAGTCAGCTTTGCGTCACTGTGACCAAATACCTGAGGTAAACAACTTATGGAGGGGGGATATTCATTTTGGCTCATGATTCAGAGGTGTCTGTCCATTGTTTTGGGGTCCGGGGCAAGGCAGAACAGCACGGGAGAACATCAGAGCTGCTCGCCTCATGGCGGCCAGGAAGCAAGGGAAGAACAGGAAGGGGCAGGGTCCCACTGTGTCCTTCCGGGGCACACTCCCAGGGGCTTCCATTCCCTCCACTAGTCCCTGCCTCTTAAGGGTTCGGCCACCTCTCCGCTGGGCTACAGGCTGGGGACCAAGCCTCGGACACATGGACACGTGAGCCTGTTGGGGACATTTAGGATGCAAACATAAAGAGCCTATAGGAAATTAAGTCTGAGGCCAGTGTAGCAGAATCAGAGAGAAGCCGGGGAGGTTGGTGGGGGAGCCCTTCCCCCAGTCACAGAGAAAGACCTGAGGTGACCAGTGTAGAATCTGTGTAGAGTGAGAACACAGTCTTCGTGCGTCTCAGCATGGCCTTTATCCTGCTCAGGTCCCTCTGTTCCTAAGCAATGAGAGGTGACACTTCCTTCCACGGGGGCTGCTTCTTAAGGTTAATTGAAGATGGCCTTTCTCATGAATCATCACCGCGCTGAATTATTAACCACATACAGACATTTGCAGGCCTTTAAACTCAAGGGCTTCCTGCAACTCTCCTTGGGAGTGCTCTTGCCAGTGGAAATATGATTTCCTTTTGGCAACAAAAGAGAGACCATGTCTGCTGTCCTTTCCAGGTTTCCCAGCTCCAGAAACCCAGAAGAAGCAAGATCTGAAAACAGGAAGCAGGGTCAGGTCTGCAGCCAGCTGTAGTCAGTGTTCTGTTACATGGTGCAGGACCCAGGTCAGCCTGGTCTCAGAGCCTCTGAGGGGCAGAGGCTGGAGGAAAACCACGCAGAGTGCCCATGGCTCCTGTCTTACTTCTTGGGCATCTCCATGGAAAATGGTGTCATGCAGCCTGCATGGGGAGGAGAGAATGAGGGGCCAGGGGCCAACTCTGTTCCCACCGCTCACCTGGCAGGCCGTGAACGCTCCCCAATGTCCCCATGAGGATGTTATCCTGACCCTGCAGGGCTGGCATGAGGTCCAAGGAAAAGGTGACATCCAGCCTGCATCACAGGGCTGTCTAGGGCATCAGGAGCCCAGGAAGGGCGAGTTCTCTCTGGCCACCTGCTGTGGCTTCCAGTGAAGTGAGGCCCAGCCCCAGGGGCCAGTTAGATATGGAGAAGCTCGCAGGTAGGGACAGAAGCACAAATGCCAGCCCAGCAGCTGGTCTCCAGGCCGAGGACAAGGAGCTCCTGGAAGGCCAGGCAGTGTGACCCCACAAGTCTTTTCCCCACCATCCAGCCCAGCCTTGCACCTGCAGGAGACTCTGGAGACGCCAATATCCATGCCATGGAGGTGCCAGTCTGCTGGGGAGAGAGGGGTGGGGTGGCAGCCATGGAATCTTGTGATCAACATGGTGGCTGCAGGGACAGTGAGGACAAGCAGAGGTGACCACAGTTTCATGGGGGGTGGGGTGCTAGAGGTTCATTCCAAAGGCTGAGCGTGGGGATGGAGGGTGGAGGAGGGGCACCAGCGATGCCAGGTGTGGTGAGAGGGGGCCAGGACAATGGCACAGCCTCCAGAGAAGCTGCACCAGTGTGGGCACTGAGCACACAGAAGGGTGGTGGGAGCCTGGGAGCTGTAAGCCGGGAAGGGCACAGGATCGAATCCAGGGAGCCCAGCAAAGGCCAATGCAGTGCCATAGGTAAGGGATGGGGTGGGGCTCTGGCTGAGGGTTTTGGCAGTGACAAATGAACGGAGGATGATCTAGCAGGATGTGGTGACCAGGTGGCCACAGGAGGAGGCTAAGGAGGAAGACGGGGGCCCTGGCAGGGGACGATGGCAGCTCTGGATCTGGTGCTTCCTGACTGGCCACAGGGCATTTCCTTTTCCAAGAGAGCCCACTCCCTACCCTCACCCAGAGCCAACCTGGGGCAGCTCAGGCCGACCACGGTGGTGTGGATGGGGCGTCCTGTCCCAGAGGTACAATCAAGCCCCAGCTCAGGACAGCTGGGGAGAGGGCCAGGACAGCTGCAGGGTCACCAGAAAGGGGACACA
>RJWM01041628.1:0-14795 GCA_004363535.1 Dasyprocta punctata | reverse complement strand
ACTGAGGTTCCACACACGGATGAACCTCATAGAACAGGAGACCCGATGCACCCTAACCATAGCAACCGACACAGCTTCCACTCAAATAGGCCTCTGGATGGCTCATCCTGCACCTGGAGATGGTGGCTACCAAATCCAATGAACAGAGAAGCATCCTTAGGAACAGAAAGCTCCCCTCGAAGGGGAAGCCCACACACTATAACGGAAGGTGCTTCGGCAATACGACAGCGCTCCAAAGTGACCCGTGATGTGACTTTCAGCAGAAATCAATGCCCGAAACACTGGACATCCTGTCTACACTTTTTCTGTTCTCAAGATTAGGACTACCACCACGCAGTTCCTGGGATTGTATACACCTCTACATTTGATGGTCACAGCACAAAACCAGGCACTGACACACAGGAACACCCATCCAAGACACAATAACATAGCCTTGTACTAAGGCTCTCCCTTCCCAGAGTGTTTTACTTCCGAGTCCCAGACCCATGCTGCCAAAAACTACAGTGGCCACCCTTAAGAAAAGGTGTCAGAGAGAAATGCCAACAGGACCACAAATGATAAGCAAAAGAAGGGCAGGACTTCCAAATAGGGTCATGTTCAGCAGATATAGAGATATTCAGAGTGGAGTCCTGGCAAAGCAGTGCCTTGCCTTCCCAGAAGGGCACGTGTCCACCGCTTCCATTTGGATACCTTGCTGGGAGTGCCGCCTCACCTTAGGGAAGGTGCGTAGCAGTACTCTTGTTCACAGGCAGAGTGCACTCCATTTGGAATCAAGGAATTCATAGACGGGGCTGAGGGCCAGGCCAGCGTGTGGCTTTAGGGTCCCTGTTGGTACCAAGAAGCCAGCACGACCACGACTGTGAGAAAAAGAAGATACCTCCCAAACGTGGGCGGGCATGGCACATAAGAAAAGGGAGTCAGCAAAGATGCCAGTCTTTGTGGCCGATACTGCGCGCATTTACAGGATAAACCCAGCCCCTATCTTGCAGTTGGCACGACTTGTGAGATTAGTGTGCTCACACTAGAAAAGCCTCGAATAAAGGCTAATTTAGGAGTTGACAGAGAATGTTCCCATTTAGACTACGGGAAAGGAATTAGGGTTCCAGGCCCCGCACTGCTCCCTGCAGTGCAAAAGTGATCATTACCGAGGGAACATTTGGGAATTTTTTGTTTGTTTGCTTTTGGTATCAAGAACTTAACACAGGACCTCGCGCTTGCCAGGTAGGCACTTATGCCACTGAGCTGTATCCCCAGCCCCTGAGGGTACATTTGGAGATGAGCTCACCCAATGCGGAGAGGAGCAAAACTCCATGTGCCTACATTCATTCAAGCTCGAGTTGCAACTCTAAAATAAGAGCAGCCTATGGAGCCAAGAACACCAATGACTTTCCATTCACACATCCACTGAAAAGACTGGAATGGGCAACGCGCAGAGGATGTCCTCCCCAGGCTGGCCAGGCTAGGGAGAGCAGGGCACACATCTGTGCAAAATCACCCCACTGTGTGGTCGACAACCCACCCTATATAGAGTGCTCAGTGCAGAGTAATTCTCTACCCGCTTCACAGCTTTTAGACCATGGCAGAATTCACAGTCTCGAATCCGGACTGGGTAAGTCATGAGATCAATCACACTGACCAACTTCAACACCCTGCCGACAACTTGTCTGCCAAGAGAAATGGGTTCCCGGGAGTGAGTTGTTTTGAGATCCTGCAACCCCTGTGCAGGTCTTCCTGTCTTACAACCCCATGTGACTGTGGCCACAACAGCACTCAGGCGGACTGCATACACACAGTGCCTTTCTAAGATGTGTCCGCCTAGGCCACTGTACCAGACTCCAAGGCTATTGTTGAGCTCAAAATGGGCAGCATGGTGTACCTGAGTGGATGAGGAGACTGAGAAGAGGTGACCACCTCCACTATTGGAGGAACTTGGGGAAGCATCCTAGGCCTCGAGGCTCTTTCGCAAAGAGCAATTCAATCCTGTTTGGCCAGAGGAGTGACACTCACTGAACACTTCCTATAAAATGCTACCCACGGACTCTTGACCTGAGCTAATGTCTTCCATTGCAAGGAACAACGTGCATGTGATTCATGCAGAAGATCCAAGCAGGTTGAGGAACAAAAGTCAGAGAGCTCATGGAAGGTGGCTCTTTCTCTGGCCCATGGCACATGGCATGCTTCCAACCTTGGCAGTCAGCAGGGCCAAGGTTGGTGCCTGCATCCTCACACTCCCAAAGTCCCACAAAGGACACTGTTTGTGAGCAACTGACAGGGGTTCCACACACGGATGAACCTCATAGAACAGGAGACCCGATGCACCCTAGGCTTAACACCCCACACACCTTTCATTCAAATAGCCCTCTGGATGGCTCATCCTGCACCTGGAGATGGTGGTTACCAAATCCAATGAGCAGAAGCATCCTTAGGAACACAACGCTCCCCTCAAAGGGGAAGTCCACGCAGTAAAACTGGCATAGACAAGTTCTCTGCCAAGAGCGATGAGTCACCGGGGGTGTGCTTCTAAATAGGGTCATGTTCAGCAGATACAGAGGTATTCAAATTTGGGTGCTGGGAAAGCAGCACCTTGCCCTGTCAGAAGGGCACATGTCCACTACGTACATCCACCTATCTTTCTCCTTGTGCGGCCTCACTTTAGAGAAGGTGCGGGACAATACTCTTGTTTAGAGGCAGAGTGCACCCCATTCAGTATCAAGGGGTTTGACAATTTGACGTGAGCAGCATAATTTTGCACAAGTAGTCGAGCATATCTTCCCAATCCTGAGCACTAAGGGTCACAGGGTCTCTTTTGGTGCCAAGATCAACGACCCAAATAGCAACCCTACCATGACTGATGTGTAAAAAAGACTCACTCGAGGTAACTGGGCTAGATACCATAGTTACATGGGTCAAATGTAGGTCAGGATCTTTTTGGATGAGTGTCTGTGAAGGATGCTGAGATTTGCCAACCTCTTCTGTTACAATGACTTCACCCAGAGGAGCAAGCTTAAAGCACTCACTCAGCAAACCTCTACACTAATCAGCAATAGAATCTTCTCTGGCGTGAGTACTGATACTGAGAACTTCCAATAAAACACCCCAGCTGTGGTCCTCAGCAAGGCAAGTCTTCCGCTTCAAACAGCACATACAAATGAGAATGATACATGCAGGAGCGTCTAAGGAGCTAGAATACAAAAAGGCAGAAGAATTTCTTGACCGATGCTCCTCGTTTGCTCTTCTCAATCAAACGGCAAATCCACACCCTTGGCTCTAACTATGGGCTAAGTGGGTGGATGCGTGCTCACACCAAAGACCCACAGGACGATCACTGTGGCAGCCTGACCGGGGTGTGTCAATTTCAGCTCTCTGAGATGAAACTGGGCCCAATGAATTGAAAACAGCACTCTAGCTGCCATTCAAATTTCTGGATGGACTGTTTCATATTCATTCCCCGGACAATGTACATTAGGCACTGAGAGTTCCCCTCATGGCAAAGACTATGCCAGAAAATATCAGAACCAGAAAAGAACTACTTAGGGGACGCCTGGTGTAACTTGCAACAGAGACCAATGGCCAAAGTGCCTTTGTTCACTCTAAGGAAACTAGTCCAGGGCATCCCACTGTGCCACCACATCATTCTCCTGTGGCGATTGCACTATTGAGTATCTACTTCATCTCCTATAGCCGGAACCTATTGTCAGAGGACTGCAAAACCCTAGACATGACATGAACACAGGCAATACCCTGTAAAGTCCACACTGCCCTGCACCCCAAGACTGGCACATCATCATGACTTGCTCATGCCTTTGCCGCGATAGATTTCTCCTAAGTCCTCAGTTGTGGCCATAACAGGCTATGGGGCCACAGCCTTGCATTAAGAATCTGGGCAAAAATGGATACAATTCCATGACTGACAGGCAAAACAAAGTAAGTCCTCCCAATAATGGACACGTTCAGCAGATACCAAAGGTAGTTAAAACAGAGCATGTGTTCCTGGGCCTTCCCAGTACCAGAGGATTACCAGAAGCAACACTTCCATGAAATGACACATCGGTCATCCTTCCCATGTCAGGTTAAGTAGCTGCATCCATGGTGAGTTGTAGCCAATGTGGAAATGGTGAAGGATTTCAATACAGTATCAGTGATCCTGTGATGAGCAATCCATCTTTGCCAACATGTTGAGAGGCATGAAGCAGGCATTACAGGAGAAGTCATCAAGTGTTTGGAGTGGAAGAAATTCGAATTCATGCTCACGATATTCCTTTCTGACCTGTGAGGAAAACTTCAATCAGAATAACAGTGACTTTTTAAAATGCTCAACCCTGCCGAGGAGGGTGAAGTATAGTGAAAGCAGGCAAATTCTGGCACGAGCTGATGGTGGTGAACATAAAGGGACTGCAAAGATTACTGATATGCACTAAATATTCCTTTGTGTTCACCACTTACAAAAGTACAATAAACTGCTTAACAAAAGGACTAAAAATTTATAGCATAAGACAGCGGCACCACGTAAATTTTAAAATTTGCTATGAAAGGACAGAGAAAGAGAAAGGATTATCCATTCATATGTTTCTCCAAATTACCTTGCATCAGAAGAGCCTCAAGGTCTCGTCAAAACATAAACATCCACAGTTTCTGATGCAGTAATTTGGCTGAGTGGCTGTAGACTTTACATTTTGATCATTTTCTGAAACCCTGGCTGCTCATGTGGGAATCTCAGTATGAGACTCAGCAACATCCACTACTGAGCTCAAAGTGACCTGAGTCATCCAGAGCAGATACAGCAGATTTCCCATGCAGGACTGAGTACAAGTATATTTGAAACAATCAGCAGACAGACTCCTTATACCAGGTAACAGCAGGCATGGGGAGGAAGGACCACAAAACAACTCGGAGACACTCAATTTGAGAAACACAGAATGGATGTTCACCAACAAAACAATGAGGAAGAATACTGCGGGAGAGAAGGATCACGAAATCGGAAGAAGCAATGAGATTATTTCAAAGAATATCTAGTGCTGTGGTAACTTAGAAGGACTTTCCAGAGGTGATGAGGGCCTCAATGAGAAAATCACATGGGCTCAAATTTGAGGCTCTACTGGCAAGAATGGAGAAGGGATAATGCTGTAAGACAACAAGAGGGCAGAACTCCAAGAATTTCATGGCTAGTTAACTTAGGGAGAATGAAGTCACAAGGAACACAAAGGAGTATCTGACTACACCCACTTGACCCTATACCACTGCTATGTGCCGGGAACACACCACAGCCCCTCAGGCAGCCTTGCCATCGCTCCTGCTCTGCGTTTCCAAGACATTTTGCACCCTTCGTTCAATCCTTAAAATCATTTCCTACTCCGTGGGTACCACTTGTTTACTTGTTCAGTCTCCCACTAAATTGTGAACCCAAGAGAAAAAGTTGACCTTTAATTATCCATACAAAGCAATACTTGGAACAGAGCAGATGCTCCAAAACAGATGTTTTAGATATAGAACAAAGAACATAGCAAATTAGACACACTTATCAGACATTTTCACCAGTGATAGGAAATTGCAATATTTTGTCTGATGTAAATTTTATCTACAAAAATATCATTTACTTAATATCTGCAAATAGAACATTTCTATCATATATATATTATGTCCAGATAGGCCTTTGGGCATTTCTTTTTCATTATTACTTCTCATTCACTTTGAAACTTACCATTATGTAACGACACAATTGCACACACACACATACAAACACATACCATCATATGTGTGTTACATAATTTAATATACAGTATTATAATGTAAAATTGTATCTATGTTTATATCGTGTACATATAACATACATCTGAGTCTACAAAATACACCTCCAATTTTAATGCCTTTATACTGAAAAACAATAGGTTTAAAGGAAAACTTCTGTTCAAATTAGTTCTAATTATTTCTTTGAGTCTAACTTAAAGAGAAACCTCCTTCTCCAAAATAGACCTCTATATTGATTTTAGGTTTTAATCTCTGTCAGACAGTCTGTTTCTTGTCACAATGCACTGAGAGAGAATTGTGCTATAGCTGCCATAATACCAGAGCAAACAGGGAATTTTATCTGAATTTTTAACTATTGACATTTTTACACGATTGTGAAGGGAAATCTCATTTTGTAGAGAATATATGTACTTCATGATTCATACACACTAAATATTATGATGGTAGTACAGAAAAAGGCAGAGGAAGATATGAAGCAAAGGAGAAGGAAGAAGAAAGAATGAAGAAAAAGCAGAATAAAATTCTACACAATTATCAGGATTTCATTCCATGTTATGGTTTATGTCTGGATGTCCACCCAAAGCCTCATGTGGTCATGGGGGGTGTGCTTTTCAGATGCAGTTGATTCTAGAGGTCGTGATCCATTGCAGTGCAATGCTGAGAATAAGGGTGCTGGAATTAAGGGTGAGTGACTGACGCATCAGTCCACTGATTAGATTGGCAGCACTGTAGTCCCAGCAGTTTGGATACAACGAAAGGGGCATAAACAGAGTTGCTCTCTCTCTTTTCTCCTTTTGCTCTTGTTGCTTTTGCTGTCTTCCAAGGCCATGAACTGTTACCCCTCTGCCATGTTCTACCCTGCTTTCCAGCCAGCTGATTATAGACTGAAACCTCTGCAAACTGGGAGCTAAATGAACCTTTCTTCCTGTAACACTGGGTGTTGGATACTTTGTCTCAGGAAAGACAGAAAGGTAACTAAAACATGCCATAACATAGTTACAGATTTCTTTCACAAGAGAAAAGCCTTCATTTGTGAACTGTTTCTACAATGAAGGTATAAAGAGAGCAACTTGGAATTTAAAGTTTCAAGGCCTGCCAGGCATGGGGGCACATGCTTGGAATCTCAGCACTCTAGGAGGATGAAGTAGGATTGCAAGTTGAAGACCAGCCCTGGCATCTTGGTGACTCAGTAAGACCCTGTCTCAAAATTAAGGAAGAAAATGTCAAGACCTAATTCTCAGCTCCCTGAGTTTTCACAGCCAATTATGAACTTCTTAAACCCCACCAGCTTCAGTACAACATATAATATCTCTTAGTACTTGTGAAAATTCAATTCTCCCGTGAGTTCTCTCCATGGCACCCAAAACACTGTGAGCACTCAGAAATTAGTACCTCTTATTATCATTGGTTTCATTATTCTTCAGTAATACCCATCCTGTCATGGTCATGTTGGTTACTTTTCTGTCATTGCTGAGACAAAATACATGATGCCCAAAATTAGGGAAGGAAAAGTTTATTTAACTTACAGTTTGTGGAGGTTTTAGTCCATAATTGGCTGGTTCCAAAGCAGGGTGGCATGGCAGAGGGGCAACAATTCAGGGCGACGGAAGACAGGAGAGCAAAATGGGAGGAGGATGCAGAGAAGACCCTTTCTGTCCCTTGTATTGTACAAAGGCAACCCACCCGAGGATGCATATAGCACTCACACCCATAATGCCAGCATTGAACCATCAATCAATCACAAATTCTAGAAGCTGGATGCCATGACTGCATAAGGCTTGGAGGGGACATCCAGACACAAACCACAACAATGGTGCTTAGGCACTCTGACTTCATAACTTCATTTGGATGCCTCTGAAGCAAAGGTGAATGACTGTAGCTTCAAATGTGTAGCTCTGTGGAATTTGATTACACACTTTTTTCCTGAATACAAGTACCCTTTGATATTGAGAGTGGGTTATGTTTATTTACTAATAAAACAAAATACGGTATTCTTCTCATAAACATGCTTTCTGTGACTCACTATATTTCTTTTATTAAGGGACTGCAGAGATAGCTCAGTGCCATAAGCGCCTGCCTGGCAAGCACAAGGTTGTGAGTTTGATTCCCAGTAACAGGAAAAAAAAAGGATTTCTTTCTTTTATTGAATTTCAAAATGGTGGATCCTAGTATTAATCATAAAATGACAAGTGACCATAACGTCACCCTTTTACAAATCTAATGCGGTGCATAGAAAGATGCAGAAATATTACACGAACCCGTTTGCTTGCAAAAGTGAATAATAAAGAAATACAATGCAATGACATTATAGCACTGATTCTTACTGTGTAATTACAGTATATGAAGTAAATGAATTCCAAGGTTCCTTTTGTGCTAATGGAAATCTATTCACTTTAATTAATAACTAATATTCAATCTAGGACAAGGAAAACATCTATGGTCTTCACCTTCTACTGCCAACTTAAATTTGTTTACTGTCTACACTTTGTACTCTATGGCTACAATTCTAAGAATTTCCAAAACTCTTCCATTCGACTTTAGAAAAAATATTCTCAGTCATTTTAGCACAGAAAAGTACTCATTTCAGTAACAAATGTCCAGAACCTTAATAATGGTAAAATCTTCCATATATGTTAAACTTCATAGCTTCTCTGTCTAACCGGTAACTTAGCAAGTCTACCCGTAGGTATATTCCTGAGGAAAATGGGTACTTAGTTTCCACATGCATAAGTACCACTATGTGCATGAAAGTTTTATCCAAAGTAGCCCCAAACGGGATAAATTAAAATGTCAGGAAACAATAGAATGGGTCAATACCTACATAATGGAATATTTGTGCAATACGATACTAGATACAAAAATGAAATACAAACTGGTCCTACAAACAACTACAAAATTGCTACTATTTGCAAAACAACAAGCTGGGCGTGGTGGCACATGCCTGTAATTTCAGCACTTCGGAGGCTGAGGCAGGAGGATCATTGCAAGTTTGAGGCAGCCTGGGCTACAAAGTGAGCTCAAGGCCAGTCTAAGCTTCACAGTGAGATGCTATCTCAAACACACACACACATACACAAAACAAAACAAAGCAAAACAAAAATCAGTACATAAAAGGGAATGCAATGATACAGTTAAAATTACTAAATTTGAAATATATTTTAGTAGCAACTTATATATTTCAAATACACATGCAGTATACACTATTACTCAAGCAAAAAAGTGTGCGCCAACTAGAAAGTGAACATTAACAAAGTCCAATACCTTTGGGATACAATACCTACCTACATGTCCTGAATTATATTAACTTGTGCCCTCCTCAGAAAACGTGTGTGCACATACACAAACACACAAATTATACACATATACACACAAAACATATCAAAATTTCATCGATATCATTCACTTGCTTTTCTAGATAATGTGTATTATATTCACATGACACATATTAATACCTCAACAAATAATACGAATACAGAACAGTGAAAAAACGCAAATAATGAGACCCATGTGGTTAGCCAAAAATAATTCAACTGAATAAAAACCACCCAGCTACAAAATGGAACATTCTAAGCAACCCAAAAGCATAAATGTGATAAGTTGCTTCACTGCCTCCTGTTATAGTACCTATTTTTTCCCCATAGTCAACTACTACTCCAAATCCTAAGCAATTTGTTTTAGGTTCATTCTGCCAGGTTTAAAGAAAGGAATGATATCACACATCAAAGACAGCAGAGACCAGGAACACAGTGTGACCTCTCTGCGACCTGGAGTTGAGACAGCTGAAGCACAACAATTTGGTGAAGACAAGGATAGAGCTCAATCTCTGGGAATTGGGAGGGAGCGGACAGGAAGACTAAAAGCCAGAGAGAAGCTAGAGAGATGGAGCACAGTGCAGAGGAAGGAATAAGGCATCTGGAAGGCTCACCTTGGCTCTCAGGGAGGGGACAGCATCTCCCCCGACACATGGTAAGTCCAGTGGCTGGGTGAGACAGCAAACCAGACTGGCAAGAGAAGCCACGACTACTCCAAACTGCAAAAACATCACCATGTTTTGCTCTGACAGTGTGTCCTTCCACAAGGCAGACTAGAGCGCCTGCCCTATCTGAAGAGGGTTTAATCAGGAGCCATTTTAGGAAGGAGTTGTTTGGGACCGGGTCATAGAGCAAGTACAGAGTGGCTTTACTCCAGGGTTTCTGAAGTCCCCTAGCCACAGGACTGGGTGGGAAATGACCAGGAGAGACAGTGGCGAAGAGGGTGCAGGCTAGATATAGAGCCCCTGAGAAATTCAAGCTCAGCTTGGGGACAACATGGGGACCCTGTCCACTATGATGAGAAGCCAGGCATGGCATGTGTGGCTCTGTGAGGCAGCTAGGCCTGGAAGTGCTGGCAGTAAGTCAGGCAGACAGCTTGAATCCCTGCCCTGCTGCCTACACCAACACAGCACTCCCTTCACTTTTCACATCTACCAACATGAACAGGGTACGGCCCAGCTTGAATCATCATCACAGCCTGGGTTGCACAGAGAGAGGGGTCTCTGGAGCACAGGATGGGAGGCAGCTCACAAACCCCTATGCCATAAGGCTAGTCAGAGAACCCATGACCTGGAGTGCACAGAGGAACATGGAAACCAGAAACTGCAAGAATGACTAGAGTCTCAGCACAGATGCGCTGACTGCCTGCGCACAGCAGGAAAGGTGGGTCAGGAAGCAGGATTCCCACACATGGGAAAACGTGAGTGTGGAAACAGAACAGGCCTCAGCAGGCACTCACGATCCCTCCACCATACCTGTGACAGTGACAAAAAGTAGACTAATCTCAGATTAAGGAGAATTAGTGAAGAGTTAGAAAGCAGTACAAACAGCATAAAAGCCTGCTTACTGAAATAATAGCAGACAACTTTCCAAATATGGGGAAAGGATTTCACATACAAAACGTGAGGCAGATACAAAGGAAAATAGCCAGGATCAGAACACAACTTCTTCACAGCACATCATATTCAAATTCCCAAAAGCCCAACACAGGTCAGAAGTTTAAAATCCGTCAGAGAAAAGCAATGTATCTAACTTAGAGAGCCATTAGAATACCAGCAGACTTCGCTACAAAAATTTAAAGGCCAGTAGAGCTTTAAGTGTTTCAAGTCCTAAGAGAAAACACCTTCTACTTTCAACTGATACATCTGGCAAAACTATCTTTTTAAATTGGAGGACAAATAAAGTCTGCATATGACAAAAAGCACCTTAATAAATTCATGGTCATTTAACCAACACTACAAAAAATTCTCCAGACTATCTTAGAAAGGCACCATGGAGCCAACAATGTCAAACAGTCTAACAGAATAAAAACACAAGGAAGGCTAAGTAGGGAAGCAGAAAAGTAACAGAAAAGAGAATCACCAACAGAAAAATAATGTAGTGACAGGAATAAGTCAATAGTTGTCAGTAATAATTCTCGATGTGAATGGTCCAATCAAAACTCACAGACTGGAAGAACACATTAAAAAAAAAAACAAGAGTATACTGTATACAATAAACACATTTAATCCAAAAGGGCATTCAAAAATTAAAGGATGGAAAACAGTATTCCATTTAGTAACTGAGACCCCAAATGGGCAGAAGTAGGTCTCCTATTTTCAGACAAAGCAGAAGTCAAGGCAAAAACTGATAAGGAGAGGCAAACGAGGTCACTACATATTGGTTAAAGAAACAATTAAAAAAGCAAGAGACACACAGTGCAACCCTGTCTCGCAAAAAACAGGGCCAGAAGTTTGGCTCAGTGGCTTAAGCGCCTGCCTGGTGGGCGCAAGGTTGTGATTTCGACCCCCACTACCGAAAAACGAACAAATAAACAAACAAAAGTAAGAGACGACAATTATAAACAATATATGTACTGTACACTAGTGTATGCAACTCCATTAGACAAATACTAATGGACATAAAAGAGTGGTTCAGTTTCAGCACAATTATAGCAGGGAACCTCCACACTCCACTGTCACATATAGGGGAATCAACTAGATAGAAGAACAGCAAAAAAATTTCAGAGCTGAAACAATCCTTTGAACCAATGAACTGAATCAGTATCTACGGAGGGTTCCAGTCAACAACAGTGTCATGCTTTTCTCAACACAACGTAAACCTTCTTCAAGATAGACCACACACTAGGCCAATAGTCGCATGTAAATAAATGCAAAACTACTGAGATCATCCCAAGCAAATTAACATTTCATAGTGCAGTGAAACTACTAACCAATGGTAGGAAAACCACACAAATTATGAAGACACATGCAAATTAAATAACATACTCCTGAGAAATCAATGGGTGATAGAAGAAATCAGGGAAGAACTTAGACGTTTCCAGAATCAAATGATAATGATAGTACAACATATTAGAACCTATGGGACACAATGAAAGCAGTCCAACAAGGACATTCATAGCTGGGAATGTCTATATCACAAAAGAGAGTGACTCCGAATAAATAACTTGATGATGCACATCAAGGTCCTAGAAAAATTATTTAAAAATCCAAATCCAAAGCTAGTTGAAGGAGGGAATTTATAAACATGGAGGACATAATAAATTAAATTGAGACAAAAAATACAAAGAATCAAAGATTTGAATAGCTGGGTTATGGAAAATAAAAAAATGGTCTTAGAGAATACTACGTGAAAAAAGAAGAGACCCAAACCAATGCAATTAGAAACAAAAGAGATAGCTATCATCAAAATCCAGAAGATAAAGAGTAAGTACTCTGAAAACCCATACTCCAATAAATTCGAAAAACCCAAAGTAATGAGTACATGGCTATGTAAATACAAATTACCAAACTTGAACCAAGAAAACAAAAATCCTGAAGAAATTCAAAAACATGGAATGAAATTGAAGTAGTAATAACAATAATAAAAGAATCACCAAGAAAGAAAAGACCACATTCTGATGGATTCACTGCTGAATTTTATAAGAACTTCTGGAAATATCAATTCCAAAACAATCCTCAAACTCTAATGAAATTGAAAACGGAAACTCCCAAAATCACTCCTGAAAGTGAGCAGTAACCTGACTCCAAAACCGGAAAAGATCCAACTAGAAAAGAGAACTATGGGCCAATTTCTAAAACGAACATGGAAGCAAAAATTGTCAACGAAATACTGGCAGACACAATGCAACAAATCATCAAATAGATCACATATTATGACAAGGTAGGCTTCACCCCTGGGATGCAAGGCTGGTTCAACATATTCAAATCAACAAATGTAATACATCACATACACAGAAGCAAGGACAAAAGACAGATGATCATCTTAATAGATGTGGAAAAAGCCTTTCACAAAATCCAACATCTTTTCATGATAAAAACCCTGAAGAAAATTAGTATAGAACGACCTTATTGCGGTCTACTAAAAGCAATTTATGACATATCTACAGCTAATATCATAATAAGTGGAGATAAACTGAAAGCTTTCCCTCTAAAATCTGGAACAAGACAAGTACATCCAAAAGAAATAACGACAAAAGTCACATGATCATCTCACTACTTGCAGAAAAAGCCTGTGACAAAATGCAAAAACTATTTATTGCAAACCCACTGCCAACATCATATGAAACAGGGGAAAACTAAAATCCTTACCTCTAAATCAGGGACAGGAGAAAGATATCTACTATCACCACTCTTGTTCAGTGTATTACTCAAAACATTACCCAGAGCACTCAGCCAAGTGAAAGAAACAAACGTGAAATGTATAGGAAGAAAAGAAGTCAAATTACTGTTATCGGCACGAGATATGATTCTTAAAATTCATATGGAACCAGAAAAGACCCAGAAGAGCAAAAGAAATCCTGGGCAACAAGAGCAAAGCAGGAGGTATCACAATCACGGACTTCAAATTATACTACAAAGCCACACTGATAAAAATGAATCGCAGTAGCAGAAAAACAGACATGAGAAGCAATGGAACAGAACACAGAAACAACCCCAGGTCACTCAACTTTTTGATCTTTGACAAAGGCACCAAAAGCACATACTGGAGGAAAGATACCCTCTTTAAAAAAAATGGCGCTGGGAAAACTGGCTACTCACATGCAGAAGAGTGAACTTAGACCAGTATCTCTCACCATATACTGCAATCAAGTCAATGGTCAAAGGTCTGTATACTGAAATAGAAACACCATCAGTTGGAAAATAAAATAAGTGACTTTCTGAACATAACGCCAATTGCTCAAGAAATAACATTAATACTAAAAAGTGGGTCACAGAAAATTGTAAGGCTCTTGCAAAGCAAAGAAAATAAGCAACAAGGCAGAGACAACTTATAAAATTGGGGGGGAATGTCACAGCTATCTCTTAGACACAGCACTAATATCTAAAATACGTAAAGAATTCAAAAAAACAGTAGACCACCAAAACTAAAAGACAAGAGCAAAAAACAGCCACTGAAATGAATAGACACTTCCCAAAAGAAGAAGTACAAATGAACAATAAATACATGAAAAAATGTTCAACATACCTGGCTAGTAGAAAAATCCCAATGAAAACAACGATTTTCCATCTTACTCCACAAAGAATGCCTATCATCAAGACTTGTACACTAATTGTGGAAGTCAATGTGGAGAATTCTCAAGCACTAAAATTAGATACTGCATTTGAGTCAGCTCTTTCCCTTCCAGTTATCTTCCCAAAATACCAAAAGGCATGATAATGCAGGGATACACGCATACCACATTGATTTCCAAATGCAGAAGCAGAACAAATAATAGCTAAATTTTGGAAGAGGCCTATACATCGATCAACAGAGGAAAGGGTAAAGAAAATGTCTTAGTTTTACACAATTGAATACTTCTCTGCCCCAAAGAAGGATAATGTTGACTCATTTGTAGGAAATTTTAAGTATCATGAGAACATAATGCTAAGTAAAAGAAATCAGACACACTTAAATATTGCACAATTTCTCATATATGATAATCCCCAAATATACATAAATTAAAGGACAAAATAAAAGATAACAGGAAACAGTGACACACATATTTTTCAAAAGGTAATGCGACCAAGAGATAGGAGA
>RJWM01041627.1:0-14772 GCA_004363535.1 Dasyprocta punctata | reverse complement strand
ACTTGAAATACTTCACTCCAAGCTCTTCTTGACTTGATAGTTTGTGTTGAGAAGTCTGTTGTGATTCTGATGGGTTTTCCTTTATAGGTGATCTGTTTCTTTTCTCTAATATCTTTTAATATTCTGTTCTTGTGCTGAATTTCTGGAATCTTGATTATTATATGTCTGAGTGTAGATTTATTTTGGTTATGGCTAGCTGCAGTTGTATATGCCTCACTTATCTGTATGTCATGTCCTTTTCCCATGCTTGGGAAGTTTTCTGCTATTACTTCTGTAAATAGACTTTTAATGTCATTTGTGTTGATCCTTGCTTTTTCACTGACACCTATTATTCTTAAATTATTTTTGTTTGTGTTGTCTTGCAGTCATTGAATTGTTATTTCCAGGTTCCTTGTTATTTTTAAGAGATCTTTCCTTTCATGATCACAAGCTGCAAACCTGTCTTCAAGGTTTGAAAGTCTATCTTCAGTGTCTTTCAAGTGGTTTTGCAAGCTTTCTATGGAGTTTTTAATTTCCTTGATATCTCTTTGAATTTGTTTCATGCATTCTAAATCTCTCTTATATTGTTCATTCATGGTTTCCCTCATTTTCCTATGCTCCTCTATTTTTTTAATCTATGTCTTCTTTAGAGATGCATTCTAATTTCTTTTATAGCCTCATGCAGTTGTTTCTTTACTTCAGTTGCCATCACTTCAGAACCTTCAGGTGTGCAACTCCCACTCTCTTCCATGTTTACATCCTGGACTTGCTCTGCTTGGTTGGAGTCCAGAGATCACCTTTTGCTTCTTCATCTTGACATTTTCCTGGGTTCTTCCAAACAAGTGGGTAGTGGGTTCCCAGACACTTCCTGCACTGGCTACAATTTCTCCAAGACATGACTGTTTGGTTCTCCTGGGCAGGGCTGGCTACAGGTATCCAACGGAGGCCACTGAGTGTGCTGGTGCAGGGATGGCTGCTGTTTTTCCCAGCCTATACTAGCTACCTGGAGTGGGAAGTGTCCAGGATGGCTAATAGAGTGTGCACTGGGACAGGGCCCACTACTGCCTCCTGGACCGCTCAGGATAGCTTTGAACTTGCAGTCCTTTTTCCCTTAGCCTCTGAAATAGCTGAGATTACAGATGTCCACCACTACACATAGCTACATTTAATTTTTTTAAGCCAAGAAACCCAGAAATATTTATTTTAATAAAATGTTATCAGCTAATATTTGTTTTGCAATTCCTTGCTTTATTCTTTATAATCCACAAAAATAACTAATTTTGACTTGTTAAGCTGTTTCTTTCAGAATTTACTTTTTTATTTTTAAAACCGTATTTCTTTACTCTGATTATATGATATTTTTAGATCTACTGTCTTGCAATAATGGAAGATAAGACTTTACTCTCTTGCTAATGATCCCCCACTTACACACAAATTATACCCACTTTGTTCTCTCCTACATTATGTCACAAATTTTTGTCCAATAAATATTTACTGTCTATATTATCATGATGATTATGTGCACATTATATCTAGCCCATCTCTCCAGTTCACCATAATCATATTTTCTTCTTTCTGGAAAACATGTGTTGTTTATGGAAGTCTTTTTTTTTTTTTTGCATCACTTTTTAGTGCTTTTGTCATTAGATAAATTGCTTATCATTTCATTCAGATATAAAAACCAGCCCTTCAGTTTCACTACTTTATTGGTGGGATATCTAGATTAAGCCTGGGTGACTCATCTAGAATCATCTGACCATAGCCTCCAGTTGGGATCTCTTTCTCCCTGAGCCTGCTACTCAGCTAGCTCCTTGGACCTTCTGTTCTTCACAGTCAACTAGACATTATCATCACCTGTGTTTTTTTTTTTCAATTTCATGTTTTCCTATTTCTGGATTTCTTCTCTTGTTTTAGTGGAACACATCCTTCTGTACCTTCCTGAGAAATAATTAGCACAAGTGAAAATTCTGAGACTTTACTAATTTGATCCTGTCCTTATTTTACCTTCATTCTTACTAGTAGTTTCGAGGCATAAGATCTAGGTAGGAAATACTTCTTCTTCAGAATTTTGAAGGCATTTCTCTTTTAAAAATATTCTGGTTTATCCTTCCCTGTTTTAAAATGTGAGTAAATAAAAGTAAATATGTCTACGTATAAATATATATACACCCACATATATATATGTGTGGAGTCCAGCTAATTCTGCTTTCAATCACTTTTCTGCTTCTGCCTTCATTAGTTTTTCCAGTTTCTGAATTCTTCTGGGTTACTACAGTGAAAATCAGCTGGCATTTTGACTCCTTCAGTCACAATTTTCTGTTCCATTAAAAAAATTACTTTCCAAATTCAAATTTTCTCATCATTTCTTGTCTGGTCTCTTATTCTCTCACATACTTTTTGTCCTTTTGGCTCTGTGACTTTGGAAATTACTTTCCTGTCTTTGTAGTTGAATTCCAGGATAGAATGGAGAATAATTGTTGTGTTTAATATGTCATTAATCTGTCTCTGTAGAAATTTTCTCCACTAAGTATTTTACTCAGTGAAATTCTCTACATTAAAATTAAATAATCTTGTACAAACATTAGTTAAAAATAAATATTTGCATAATATTTCATAAGACAAATTTGCCATTTTATTTTTTATTGTACATATGTATGGCGTAGAACATCATGGTTTACTTTTCCTAGGGAGTGTGGTTTGAGACAAGGTGTTGCTATGTTTCCATTTAGTCTCAAGTTTATAATTCTCATGCCTTAGCCTCCTGAGATTATAAGTGGGAGCCACAGTGCCCAGCATTGTCATCATATTTCGATATATGTAATGAAATGTTACTGTAATCAAGCTGGTTAACACATCCATCTTGTTGTCTCTTATTTGGGTGAATGTGTGTGTGTCTGCATCCCCAAGAGCCATCTTTCTTAACATTTCTTTTCTTGTTCAGTGTGTTATATTTTTTAATCTCCACTGAACATGTTTCTGCATAAAATATTTTCAGTATGTTGAAAATGGTGTCAACTAAGAATGAATTTGTTAGTGGTAGACTGCAAGGTCCTTTGTGTTTGTCCCTGTTGTATTAGTTCTTTTTTCTTTAGTGACTTTGATATAGTAGTTTCAAAAGCCTCATGATTTTGAAGGCATGCCTTGGGTAAAAGTTTTAAGGAGATGGATTTTTAGTTCAAAAAGGAAAAAATTTTTATGTTTAGACTCAGTCCAAAAACAAATGGGGTTTCTTAGTATGAAACTAGGTCCTTCTCTGCTAAAGAATAAAACTCCAGAATGGCAGGGACTATCTGACTGCTAACGTCCAACTGACTCATAGCATAGTGCTATCACAGCGTGGGCATTTAAGAAACATTTCTTTAATGTTGAAAGTATTTATGCTAATTCACCACCTGATAGAATTGTTTTAGTAGAAGGATGCCTGTTTTTAGTAAAAAGTATACCTCTAAAATCCTATCTCTGAGATATTCTACATCTAAAAGGAGTCCCTCACTGATGACATGGGAAGGGGAGGAATCCAACATCTAAAAGTCTTCTTTAAATCCGTATAGAAAATTATCATTAGTGATGCTGAGTTATATAGATAACTCACTTAGATATATTGTTTGTTCCACTAGTCAGAAGATTAATGACCTAATTTGCTTTACAGTGTTTCACATGGCTCCATCTTTTCTGCCTTATAATCACAGACTTGTTTTCTACCTACAGCTGATTAGAGAGAGAGTTGTTTTTTTCTCTCAGTGTCCTCTTAATTTAGCAGAATCAATTCATTTTTATCAACCTTTGGCCAAAATTGTGAAAAATCAAATAACTTAATCAAATAAAAAATTAATTGTACATTTTTGTATTTAATAATTTTAACATTTTGTATGTTAACAACTTTCTTGCTAGCTTGTCTTTTTTCTTAATGTGCACATTGTGCCTGAAAGAATCATAATCACTTTACCTTATTTGCATACATAGAGCCTAGGAATTACATGGAATTTACATAAGGCAAAAATTTTAGTTCTTTCTAAACCATCTCCTATTATTTTGAGTGTAAATTTCAAAGTTATAAGAATTTATAGTCTCTGGAAGAGACATAAACTTTACTATCTTCCCTCCAATTGCTAAAGAGCCAATATGGTATCAATGACTGACAATCAGCTACTTCTAAATTGAAAATGGAATGAGTAATTCTTGGAGATGTTTTCCCAGTTCCTTTAAAACAGAGTTCATCTGAATTTGAACTCTCATAGTATTTTTACTTCTGCCACATCTTTATTCCTCTTGACTTTGTCTTTGTGGTGGCTAAAAAAGCAGAATTTTTGCAGAACCAAACCCATGATTGAATCCTCTGAATTTCCTGAAAACTACTACTCAAAGCTAGATAAGTTTTTGTGAAGTAGATTAAGTATATATTTGAACCCACATTTTTGGGTGAAAAAAAATTACATAAATGTAACTGAGAGAACATCATATTTTATTAGCTGACATCAGGATTCCTCTTGTGGAAAGAACTGCTTTGCTTAAAAAAAACCTTGATAAGCTGTTTTGTCAGGTAGAAGGTGATGCCTGAGGAAGAACATTTTGATTAAGAAATGCACAGGGATTTCAGCACATAGGTGAACAAAAAGAGAGAAAGAAGAAAAAGCAGATAAAGATAATTGTGCTGAGAGGTGGCCAAGCCCAACTGACAGGAGTCTGAAGAAGGCAGACCCTGAAGAAGGAAATTGCTTGGAACAGTCAATAATTTAGTAATACACAATAGTAATTTTTCATTTGTAATTTTTTGTGTTTTTCTGTATAATCACCAAGGGGAAACAGTCTATTGAGGATAGAGTGGATTAAAAAATATCGAACCCATCACAATGAACCCAAACCTTCATTTAAGGCTGCCATATAAACATACCTCTGATGAATTATTTGAAGAATACTCAAGGATATTTGGCAAAGTACCATATTTTGTTCTATATGGAAAGACAAAAGAGAATAACTATAGGAAATGACCCATAAAAATCACCGTCTAGGAGCCATGCTGTCAGGGAGAATTAACCGAAGTTGCTGGATATCATATACCACTCCCTGGATAAGAGCTAGCTTTTCTAGTTTTATTTACAGCTCAAGGATGGTTGAACTCTTATGATAGTTGGGTTACATAGGCAGAGCTGACATCATCAAAGACTTAGTTGCCCAATTTTCACATTGCAATCATAGGAAGTCCAATTTTTTTGACAAGTGACCAGAAATTCAGTGAAGGCCAAAAGTTACAAAATCACTTAGCCTAATATATTGTTAATATTTAAGTGGTTTGTCGTACAATAAAGTTAGCTTTTTTAGAAAAAAAATAAGAACACTGTTAAAGACCTTATGTACATAATACATGGTCCTTATATATGTGTTAAAACTTATGGGAAGCCATTGTTTTGGACTAAGTTCTCACACTAGGCTTCAACAATCAGAACAAACTGGAATGGAGTTACTCATGCTATGTGACACATAATTAAACACAAATTGAACTTTAAAACTGGCCAGTTTTCAAAAAACAAAACAAAACAAGACAAACAAACAAACAAAAAAAAAAAACCACAGTAGATTTACATTCACCAGTCAGAAAGGTTTACCTGAACCAATCTAAAAAATTTCTTTCTGTTTTAACCATATAAGGAAAGCAACTTTAGGGCCGGGAGTTTGGCTCAGTGCCTTAAGCGCCTGCCCTGGCAGGCACGAGGTTGTGAGTTCAATCCCCGGTGCCGCAAAAAAAAAAAAAAAAAAGAAAGTCAATTTTTTATTTCAAATCCCTCTTTTTTTTTTTTTTTTTTTTTTTTTTTTTTTTTTTTTTTTTTTTTTTTTTTTTTTTTTTTTTTTTTTTTTTTTTTTTTTTTTTTTTTTTTTTGTCTTTCTGAGACAGGATTTCACTGCATAGTTCAGGCTGGCCTTGAACTCACTTTGTAGCCCAAGCTGGCCTCGAACTTAGAGCAATTCTCCTGCCTCAGCCTTCTGAGTGCTGGGATTACAGGCATGCAACACCATGCCTGGCTTAGCCTTTTTTTTTTTTCTTGTGTATAAAGTGTACCTCCTCTGTTCGGTTTTGAAGCACCTTTCTGTTTTTATAATGGCATGAGGCCTAATTCATGAATCACTAATAAAAGCCAATTCAATTTTAAAACTCAATTTGTTGACAGAGGGGAAACTGAGGCATAGAGATATAAGTACACTGTCTAAACTTCCAGAGCCAGTAAATAGCAGGGTGAAGATTTGAATCAAGGTACTCTTGTTCTAGAGGTCATGTTCTTAACAAAACTTCATATTCTGAAGTATTCTACTTTTTGGTATAGTCAGAGTCTGAGTCACAATATAAGGTGAAATTATCTTAGGGTTTAAATTATAAAAAGGAAGGATAGCAAATGATAATAGCCTTAGGTAGCTCAGCACTGCCAGTACTGATGCATGGTAAGAAATGTTGTGTTATTTAATATTTTATTTCTCCATTTCTTCTACTTTAAGTGAGAGGTACATCTAACTCTAATGACTTTCATGGACAAGTTTTGAAAACAAATGAATGTGCAATTGAAACATTCTAGTGAGGTAGACAAAGTTCTCCTAAAAACCACAATGTTGTGTAAAACTAAAGATAAATTGAACCATTAACCATTGTGCTAATGAAACTGGATAATATCTAAACAACTAATTGAGGTAAAAAATGTAAACTACAAATATTCAAATTTTGAAGGACATTTCCTATACTTTGTCTAAGGAGACAGAGAATAAACAAACTCAGTTCTTCCTTCTGGATGTGCACAACACAGATCACATCTGTGATCCCCAAATGTGTGGAGATTCCTCCCTACCAGCCAGCAAGTAATCAGTTCTGTACTGGACACCAGTTAGGAAATCACTAATTCAGTTCAGTTCTGACATTATTTATCTGGAGATAGCATTTAATTCCACAGGTTGAGGAATTAAAATCTCACATGTCTTTTTCAACTTTGGACATGAGTCACAAGTCCAGGCCTCTAGAAATTCTGAACAACCAGCTATAAGTTGGGGTTCCCATGACCACCTCTTTAGGCTCATAGACAGTGAAATAATTACTCATTTATTTTGAAAAATATTTTAAAGACTAAACATAAATAGCCAGATGAACACATGTACAGGGCAAGACCCAGTAGAATTCTTAGTTCAAGAACTTCTGTCGTGGTGGAGTTGGGGGTGCACCACCCTCCCAAGTACAGAGAGGAGTTCTTGTTTAACTTCCTGGAGGCCTTCACATGTTCAGTTGTTCAAAAGTTCTCCAAATCCTCTTTTGGGTTTTTATGAAGAGTTCATCGCATCAGTATAACTGAAAGATGGACCATGTGTAAAATGTGATTGAATAAAAGTCCAGTGTAATGGTAATAGACTGACTGAGGAAACCCAGAAGGCCTGATGTTCAGATTCTTCTTGGCCTTTCTGTGCAGCATCCCTTCCTCCTGTGTGTGGAACACTACACTTTCTGAAATGAGGGTCTTACTGTGTATCATCAGAAGTATTTTTATTAGTACATGTTTGTAATACACAATGAATGCATTCATTGTGGGGAGTTGGTACATGTATGTGTCACATCTTAATCTTCTATACTTCATCTTTTCCTCTGCTCCCTTCTCGATTCTCCTTTTATCCCTAACTTCTTTATAACCACCTTTAAGACAGAAAAGTGAATACTACAGTTTAGGAATGGTTCAGTTGTGTCTCCCAAAGGTGTGTTGGAAGCTTGGTCACCAGGACGGTAATGTATAAAGTGGTGTAATCTTTAAGAAGCTTGGCCTAGTGGGAGGTAATTAGGTCACTGGGGACACTTCTCTCTAAAGGGATTAATTTAAATCTCAAGGAACCAGTTAGTCCCACAAGAATGGGCTGATATAAAGTGAAACTATCTCATGTGCTTGGTTCCTGCTCCATACCACTGATTCTCTTTTTACTTCTCTGTCTTTTTGTGACTTAGTCAAGGGCACCCTCATCAGAGGCCAAACCAATGGAGCTGTGAAATCTTGAACTCTCAGCTTCCTTAACTGTTTGTTAGATATATCTTTTTGTAAAGGTGTATCTTTACCTTGTTGATGACTTTTTTTAGCAACTGAAAATGGGCGAATACAGTGGGGAAAGAGGAAGGTATTATTTTAGCTTCTATGATATTTCTTCGGGAAGAGAAACAATAGTTTCATCTGCCTTGGAGAACAGAGTGGTCTTTCACCTTTATTGCTCTGAAAGTGTTCCAAAACTGTTGTGGGAATCAAGAACAAATAACCCAACGCTTAAACAAAAGGATGTGCTAATTGCTTTAGTCACTTAGGGAATACCATAACTATAGGAGTTATAAGCTAGGAACCATGAATAAACACACACATGCACTCACACCTTCATAGTATCACTCCTTGAATATTTTTTTTTGGTGATGAAATGAACTGGGAGGAAAAGCAGATGCTAAATTCAGTGACCCTTTGGCTCTAGCCAGAGGTACTTTAAAAAAATTCTCATTTTCATTTTATTGTTAACATGTCATCACATGTGCTTACCAAACTCATCACATTAAAGTGAGTTTAGACAATTTACCTTTGTTATTAATCCCTATGATGGCCAAAACTAAGAGTCAGAAAGGAACTGACAAATGAAAGTCCATTGCCCAGCACCATGAGAGAGCATGTACTGCATATCACTAGTTTGGGAAAGATCAAAATTCAAAGTATGATTTCTACTGAATGTACATTACTTTGGGACTGTCATAAAGTTGAAACTTATTAAATTGACCCATTTTAAGTCAAAGATTGTATATTTAAAATATATTTTTAAACTATGTATATGCATATAATATATATCACATTTGTGTGTGTATATATATATTCAAAAATGCTTATAAAAACTATAAAATTCTAACAATCTATAAATTTAGTGGAAAAAGTTAATCAATCCTAGTGCTCATAAGAATTTAATAATTTGTTAACATCTCCAGCCACTTTAAGTCTCAGTTTACAATTATTATAAAAGATACAGACTTTTTCCTTCTTAATGGGGAAACAGTGAATATTTCCTTAACTTCTATTTGTTTTTCTCATACTCTAATAAGAACGAGATTTCAGACCTTTGTTATATTTTCTCTGAATTATAACAGGAACCTTATAATTGGTCTCACTGTTATCTGTTTTTCTTCCTTTTAACAGGCAGTTTCTCCCCATCTCCTGACAAATGAATCTTGCAAAACAAAGCATGGATTGACAAAATTCTCCAGCAATTCTCTGCTGCAGTCTGATCTAACCTTTATAGTTTGTCTTGATTTGCAAGGACTCATAACCCATTTTCTTCATATATTTCATATATTCTGGTCAAAGCTGATAACTACTCTGTAAATACTCTTTCACTTCCTCACTTATGCTGCACTATCTGGGAAAACTTTCTTATTATTTCTGTGTCTAAAAAATCCTCCTCATCCTGCAAAGTCTGACCTTAAGCGTTTTCCTTCTGATTCTCTAATATACTCCATCCCCTCTCAGTCTAGGCAAGAAGAAGTAAGTGATCCTTTCTCTGAACATCCAGACTCTTTCTTTGCACCTTTATGGTAGTCATCACATTCTGCCTTGCATCATAAATTATTTGTGTTCTTACTTAAGCATTTTCTCTATTGTAAAAGCTACAAAAATAGACAATATCTTGTCATCCCTATAACCCCCATGGCACCTATCCCGGCAGTCTGCACTTTGTTGTTGTCTAATAAATTTTGTGGCTTGGAAGATGTATATAATGTAATACTGACTTTCCCAATGATTATGATTGACATGTATTATATTGGAAGAAATTGGGGCTTCCAGTAATTTGTGTGATTTACTGGTTCTGAAACTCTTGACATGTTTTAGGTCATGTTTCAATGTAGAACATTCTAGTTAGAGTTGATAAAACTGGACGCAGCATGAGAAGAGTGACAGAAAAGGAAATGCTACAGATTGTACTTGTGAATGTGTTGAGCTCAGGATAAGGAAGCAGCCTCTGTTCCAGAAATATCTACTAGTTAAGACCTAAGAAGTCAAATATACCTAACCATCCTGCATATCACATTCTTTCAACAGGAGGTGGCAAGAAGAAAAAGAGCAATCTACCATCTGCTAGGCCAACTGTTTCATAAGACCTATTCCTTATTTAGTGCCATTGGGGTTTTCATGTCTTTAAAAAAGTGATCAGCACTATCAAAGACCCCAAATAAGA
The DNA here is from genome assembly GCA_004363535.1 of Dasyprocta punctata. NCBI lineage: Eukaryota > Metazoa > Chordata > Mammalia > Rodentia > Dasyproctidae > Dasyprocta > Dasyprocta punctata. The sequence continues at coordinate 4,581 of RJWM01041627.1, read as the reverse complement.
GCATATGATAACATTACCAAATAGCTATCCCAGTTAGCAGCAGTTTCTATTTTTTCCAAGTTGTTTCCCTGTTTAATTATGTCCTTCACGATGTGTATGATGCAGAAAGAGCACAATCTGTGAATCAGAAGCTTTGAGTCTGAATCTTAACTGTGCTCTCTATCAATTTATCTAGGGCAGTTTTCTACATCCCTGATCAAACGTTCCTCCTGTGTAAGATGGAGAATGTCACAGAATGTCAGGCAAAATATAAACAACATGAGGGCAGGAATCTTCATCTTTTTTGTTCACTAAAGCATCCTAAGTCACCTAGAACATTGTTTGACACATGGAAGATACTCATTAGATACTTGAATGTACTAGTGGTGAAATAAGAGTGGTAACTGTAAGATTCTTTTTAAAGATTATTTCCCAAATAATAGAATTCTAAGATTAAAATCTTTAGGATCACTTAATTTAGGAGCACTGTTTGGTGTGTAGATATATAAACTGAAGACAAATAAGACTGATTAGCACAAAATATTACAGCCAGACAATTGTGGAGCTACATAGTAATATAGGTCCCCTAAGTTCACTTCTAGCCTATTGATCTGTATCTTCTCTCTCTCTCTCTCTCTCTCTCTCTCTCTCTCTTTTTATACAAATTGTGTATTCAATCTTGCCACATCCAGCACAGCTCTTGAAATTCTGGGGGAAGATGGTGGAGGATGCAGAAGTGAAGACAACAATCAGAATGCAGAAAGCTGAGGTCCGGGGGAGCCCTGTCTCCTAATGGGAGAACAAGAACTGCCTGACTGCAGTGCATTTATTTATACACTCAGCAGAAAGTTGATGTCAGGAGGTGCCCCTCTCCTGATAGGAGAACTGCCCAACAACTGCAGTGTACTTATTTATACAATCAGCATAGGGGACTATTTACAGAGAATTTAAGGAGAAGGGAAGATCCAGTTCCCAACACAATCCATTACTTGGTGCAGTGTTCTACATACTTCAATCTTGTGTATTCTACCTTCCCTATCTTTGCATTGATGTTCTTTATTATTCACTTACTAATATATTTAAGGTGGAATCAAATCTTTAAATTTAAATACTTGCTTTAACCTGTCATAAGCAGTATTGTTCATGAGGTAAAAATTCATTGTGTAAGTAATATTTTAAATACATATTAAAATAAAAGACAGTATATTAAGATGCTTCTTAAAACTGGTTTATTTCCAGTAATATGTATTCTGTGCTTTTAGGGAAATACTTTCTATAAATATCTGTGATTTATTATGACTCTATATGAACATTATTCATGAAATAAAATGGTAAAGAAATTTCTAATACAATCCACTCACAAGTTTTTATATTTGAGAAGAGGAACATAGATAACTGAAAATATCAAATTATGAGAATATTAGCATAGGTTTCTCCTCTTATACTGTCTTGTGGAGGCAAAGTCAGATAATCATGCTATTGCAGGTGGTTATGAACTTGGATGTACAAAGTGTGAAAATTTGTTTATTTATAACTGAGTCCAGGTCATTGATCTCCATTCCAGCTATTACTGGAGAGTGTAATCTAGTCACTTAGAAGACAATATAGACACTAATGAATTCTCTCTCTCTCTCTCTCTCTCTCTCTCTCTCTCTCTCTGTCTCTTTCTCTCCTTTTGGCATCCTTTCTCTTTCCTTCTCTCAAGAGGGGACTTAAATTCAGCTCAGGACAGGATGGGTGGCGTGGGTGGAACTCTTGTGTCATGCTGGCATTGGCTGTAAGGTGGCTTGTAGGCAGTTTTTCTTCTTTCTGTTTTAGACAACTTTCTCTGTCTCCCGTGTCTGCTGTCCAGAGTGTCAGTGTGTTCCATAGTGTCCAGTTTGAAGAGCCCTGGACATGTTTACTTACAGTCACCTCATCAAATCCACACAATTTAAGCATGGTGGTTCATGTTTGCAATCCCAGTACTTTGGGAGGCTGAGGCAGGAGGATTGCAAATTCAAGTCCAGCATGGGTGACTTTGTCTCAAAATAAAAAGATGAAAAAGACCTGGGGATATAGTGTAAGTCCCTGAGTTCAATCCCCAGTACCAAAAACAAAAACAAAAACAAAAACCAAGCAAAAAACCCCCATGGAATTTTATGTTTCTCTGACTCTCCCCAGACCTCGTATGCCACCCATTTTTAGAGGAATAATGGTTCCTCACGTTAGGCCTGGCTTGTAGTCTGCCCTCATGTCCTATTGCCTGAGGGCTCCACAGGCCTCTAAGTTGCATGTGTGGCTTTTCTAAAAACCATACATTTTGTGCGAGGTGAGACACAAGTTCTTTCACTTAGTGATTCCCCAAACGCCTTAGGAGTTTTGTTTTCCTCTTACCTATATCTAGGGCTGCGTATCTGCATCAGGGTTCCTCTTTCTCTGTGTATTCCTGTCTTGCCAGCTGAAAGGGTTTTTAAAAATCTTTTCATGCATGTAGGAAAGCTAGGCTTCTACATCATTACTCATTATTCCACACTCTGGTTTATAGTGTAAACTTTATATGATGAGGCTGCGAGGCTATTAGTCTTTTGGGCCTCATAAAACACTTCTCTTTCCCTAAGAGCCCAGCTCTTATAAATAAAAACCTTTCAACCATACTAGCTGTGTATGGGTTTTTTGTAGGTAAAACCCTGAACTCTGAAAACTGATCCTAAACCAGGTTTGTCTGCATGAATGGAAATGTGATCAAATACAAGCAAGTAAGGAGAGAGGAGGCAGATCAGTTGACCCTCAGAACTCTTGAAATATTATGCATAAGACTCATAGTATGTGGTAAATAGAAATTCTTCATCTGAGTATGCATCTAGACTTACTTTATTATCTTTGTTTTTGGGGAAGAAAAAGTCTCTATTTTTCTTTCAGTTCTTTTTTTTTTTTTTTTTTTTTTAGAAAATCCTTTAACAAGTTTCTGGCTTCCTATAGAACTAAACATCTGTACTTAGGTAACACTATTCATTTTGTTTAAAAAATCTTTTTCATAAATGCCTTTAATTTGTTCCATAGTTTTATTAGGGCAGGATGATTCACAAAGACAAAGAAATTGAGGCTTAGAGACATTTAACTGTAAAGTAATGACTGTTTTTCAAAGAAACTCATGTGTAGTTCATAAATAAAAGTTGTAGCTATATAAATCATTTTATTTTTTTCCTTTTTTAGCATTTGTTTGTGATACTTAAAAAATACGTTCATCATGAGTTACTACTGATACATATACATATCACGTCTTGACCCTTTTTACTTCTCCGTTCCCTTCCTTTCTTCCCATCTCCCCCAGCCCAAGATCCAAATTATTTTAAATAGTATAACATTATATATATATCTGAACATGTGCCTGTATATTTTTGTATATAAAATAAAAATGTCACCCCTATAATATCAAGTGCACTCTACTTTATTTAGAAATTAATTTTTATACAAGTGGTATATTCACATAATTAAATAAAAATATTAAGTTGTACTGAAACGTTTCCTGACCCACCTTGGTTGTTCATTTCAGAGGAAATTATTTTCAAGTATTAGAGGAGTTCCATTTGGCATTAATATCCATATTTCCAAAAATATTTACTTATATTTTAATTTCTTGATCTACTGACTTCCTGTTAAAACTGTAAAGAATTTATTCTTTTTCCAACATTGTTATATAAGTATTTTAATATTTTTTTTGGAACCAGGAATCAAACTCAGGATCTTGCACTTGACAGGCAGGCTCTGTACCATTGAGCTATACTCCTAGTTCCTATACAATCATTTTAGATAAATTAATCCTTGTTTTTTATATAAGTTTGTACTGGTAAATGTTATACATTGTTGAACTTTTTGTAACTCTGGAGTTAGTGATTTTTAAAATTTGTTTAGTGCTAATTTGAATTTTTGTAAGTCTTAAGGAGTTTTGAATATTGAAAGAATTTCTTACAACTTTGAGTTTTAATCTATTTGATTAATTAAAGATACAAATTAAAAAAACCTGGCCTTCTTTTTGCCTTTAAGTTCAATTTATACACCTTACTATTATACTTTCAAATTTTAAAAATAAAAGTAAATCTGTCCTACTAATATACAATTTTTTAATTTGCCTTAATCATTAGAACTTTATTTATGAATTTAACATATTTGCTGATTTAGCTCTTCAATTTTCTGAGAAGGCAGATGTATAGTCATAAAGAAAAAAACATTCTGAGCACTTCACTAACTCTTATAAAAATTTATAGGAAAACATATCCAAAACATTCCAATACTGTTACAGAACTTCAAAACTCTCCTACACCCAAGATCTTCAAAGCACAAGACAATACCAGATTTTCTTAGGTATTTCAAAGTTTTTAAATAATGAATAAATTATATTAAAATGAATACTATTAATCGCAAAATAATACTGAAGAGTTTGTCATATTCCATAACTTACGTACTTAGTTCTGAAGCTTCCTAGAGCTGTACACTTAGTCAAGTTAAATGGCAGAAAAACTTCAGATTTCAGTATGTTTGCTCTGAGGTCAGACATTCCAAGCCATGTATGAGAACTTGAGAACTGCAAACTTCCCAAATTATGTGATCCTACCCAAATAA
>RJWM01041625.1:0-14789 GCA_004363535.1 Dasyprocta punctata | reverse complement strand
TTGTACTCACACTATCAATCTTCGAGGTTCTGTACCATTCCTACTGCTTTGTTTTGATTGACTCTACTCTGTTATGTTCTGTTGTATTTTGCTATCTTTAAAATAAAAAAAAAATTAAAAAAAAAAAAAAGAGTGGAGAAGGGTTCCTTTTCCCATAGCCCCTTCAGCATTTGTTATTGGTTGATTTCTTGATAATAGCCATTTTTTCTGGTGTGAGATGGAATGGAATTTCAGTGTTGTTTTAATTTGCATCTCTCAAATGACCAGTTATACCAAACACTTTTTCAAATATTTATTTGCCATTTGTGCTTCTTCATCTGAGAAGTGTCTATTCATTTCAGATGCCCATTTTTGGATTGGGTCTTTAAATATGAGGGGGTCTGATTTTTTGAGTGCTTTATATATTTTAGATAGCAGACTTTGTCTGAGGAACAGCTGGTAAAGCTTTTCCTACTCTGTGAATTGTCTCTTCATTCTGTTGATGGTTTCTTTGGCTGTGCAAAAGCTTTTTAATAAGATCTGATCCTAGTTATTTTTTCTTTGTTAAATTTCCTGCGCAATTGAAGTTTTGTTCATAAAGTCTTTGCTTAAACCTATGCCTTCAAGAGTTCTATGTATTCCACTTTTAAGCAGATTTAGTGTTTCTGTTTTAATATTTAGACCTTTGATCCATTTTTATTTTAATTTAGTGGATGGTGAGAGATATGGGTCTGGTTTTAGTTTTTTTGCATGTGGAAAGTCAGTTTTTCCAGCACCATTTATTAAAGAGGGTATCTTTCTTCCAGTGAAGGGTTTGGCCCTTTTGTCAAACATAAGGTGGCTGAGTATTCCTGGAGTTGTTTCTGCATCTTCTCTTTTTTTGGTACCGGGGATCAAACTCACACCTTGAGCCTGCCAGGCAGGTGCTTATGCCACTGGGCTAAATCCCCAGCATGTTTCTGCATCTTCTAATCTGTTCCGTTTACTTGTGTCTGTTTTTTTTTTGGTACTATGCTACTTTTATCACTGGAGTTTTGTAGTATAATTTCAAGGCAGGGATTGTGATGCCCACTGCCTTGCCTTTGTTGCCCAGAGTTGCTTTTGCTATTTTAGGTCTTTTCTGGTTCCAAATGAATTTTAGGATTGTTTTCTCTAACTCTGTGAGGTATGCTATTGGTATTTTGATCAGGATTGCGTTAGATATGTATTACAATTTTGGAAGTATGGCCATTTTCACTATATTGTCCTTCCTAACTGAGAACAAGGGATATCTTTCCATTTTCCGATATTCTCTTCAATATCCTTTTCACAGTACTGTAGTCTTCAATGTAAAGATCATTTACTTCATTTATTAATAGATCTTCAAGTATTTCATTTTTTGGATGCTATTGTGAAAGGTATGGTTTATCTAATTTCTCTCTCAGTGAGTTTGTTGTTTGTGCATAAGAATGCTATTGATTTTTGAGTGTCATCTTTGTATTGAGCTATGTGACTGAATTTGGTTATTAAATCGAGAAATATTTTGGTGGGGTTTTTGGAGTCTTCTATATAGAGTATCATGTCATTCTCAGATAATGATAATTTAATTTCTTCCTTTGCTATCCTTATTCTTTTTATTTCTTTCTCTTGTCTAATTGGTCTGATTACTGTTTCCAGAACCATATTGAATAATAGTGGTGATAGTAGACATCCTTGTATTGTTCCTGATTTTAAAGTGAAAGCTTTCAGTTTTTGACCATTTAGAATGATGTTGGCTATTGGTTTGTCATAGATGCCTTTTATCAGAGCCAGATAAAGACCAGCTGCTCCAATTTTCTGTAGTTTTTACTTTTTTCTCTGGAGTAGGTGTTGAACTTTGTCCAATGCTTTTTCTGCAGCTATTGAAATGGTCATGTGGTTTTTGTCCTTGAGTCTGTTAATATGGTACATTTCATTTATTGATTTGCATATGTTGAACAATCCCTGCATCCCTGGGATAAATCCTACTTGGTCATGGTGTATAATTTTCTTGATGATTTGCTGCATTCTGTTTGCCAGTATCTTTTTGAAGATTTTTGCATCTGTGTTCAGTAAAGACATTGATCTGTAGTTCTTTTTTGGCTGGGTCCTTTTCTGGTTTTGGAGTCAGAGTAATGCTTGCCTCCAGAAATGAGTTTGGGTGTACTGCTTTCTTTTCAATTTCATTAAAGAGTTTGAGAAGCAATGGTATTATGTCTGTCTAACTTTCTTGTAGAATTCAGCAGTGAATCTATTAGGGTCTGGGTTTTTCTTTGTTGGTAGGTTTTTAATTACATCTTCAATTTCATTGACTGCTATTGGGTTATTTACAATCTTTATATTTTCTTGATTCATCTTTGGTAATCGATGTGTATCTTGGAATCTGTCATTTTCTTCTGTGTTTTCCATGTTTTTGCCATACAGGTTCTTGAAATAGGTATTATTCAGAATCAATATTTATTTTATTTTATTTTGTATACAAAACTTTTCTCATAATCAATTTTTTCTATTTTATTTTGTATGAAAACTTTTTACTCATAATCCATAATTTTTGTACTTTATTTTGTCAAAATAGGCATTAATGATCTGGATTTCTGCAGGATTCATTATGATATCACCCTTTTCATTTCTAATTGCATGGACTTGAGTTTTTTCTTTCCTTTTTTGGGTAAGTTTGGCTATTTTATTTAATTAATATTTATTTTATTTGTGAATTTTATTTACTCTTTCAAGGAACCAATTGTTCAATTCATTGATTCTTTCTATTGTTTTCTTAGTCTTCATTGCATTAATTTCTGTTCTAATTTTTATAATTTCCTCACTTGCATGAGTTTTGGGCTTGACTTACTCTTCTTTTTCTAGAAGCTTGAGGTTCAGCATAGGCTATTTATTTGGGCTTATTCTGTTTTTCTGATATGGCTATTTACCAGTATAAATTTTCCTCCTAGGACTAATTTCATTGTGCCCCAGAAGTTCCAGGATTTTGTATTGTCATTATTAATTTTAGAAACTGTTTGATTTCTTCTTTAATTTCATCTATGACCCATTGTTTGTTCAGGATGATATTATTTAATTTCCATGTGTTTATGAAGTTCTTGTGGTTTTTTGCCACGATTTCCAATTTCACTGACCTATGATCACATAATGTGCATGGGATAATTTTAATTCCTTTGTATTTACTTAAGCATGTTCTAGTGTGAGCTAGTATGTCATCTCTTTCGGAGAACATTTCATGTGCATGTGAGAAGAATGTGTATTCTTATGTTGTGGGGTGAAACACTTTGCAGACTTCTGCTGTGTCCATTTGTCCAAAAATTTGGTGCAGTTCTGACATTTCTTGGTTGATTTTTTGTGTAGCAGATCTATCTGTGACAGTGGGATATCAAGTACCCCTTTACAACTGTATTACTGTTTTAATTTTTTTGGTGTCTATTAATATCTGTTGCATATAGTTGGGTGTGCTTGCATTTGGTGCATATGTATTTATGATTGCTATCTCTTCCTGTTGGATTGTTTCCTTTGCAAGTATGTAGTGACCTTCTTTGTCACTTTTGATCAGTTTTGGGTTGTAATTTACTTTGTTTACAAATAGAGTAGTTACCACTGCTTTTTTCTGGGTACCTGTCACATGGAGTATTGTTTCCCATGCCTAGACTTTCAGTCTATGAATTTCTTTTTGAGTTTAATGTTTTTCATTATGGATTGTTTTCTCAAGATCTGTGAGAATTGCTGTTGATATTTTGATTGGGATTGAATTAAATATAGACGTCAGTTTTGGAAGTATAGCCATTTTAACTATATTTGTTCTGCCTATCTAGGAAAATAGGATATCTTTCCATTTTCTGATATTCGCTTCTTTGTCCTCAGAGTGATGCAATTTTCACTATAGAAGTCTTTGACTTCCTTGATTAGGTTAATTCCTAAGTACTTAATTTTTGTTGATCCTCTTGTGAGTAGTATTTTTAAATTTATTTCTTGATGAATCCATTATTAATGTATAGGAAAACTATTGATTTTTTATGTATTGATTTTGTATCCAACTATATTGCTGAATTTGGCTATTACTTGTAGGAATCTTTGGTGGACGCTTTTTGAATCTTGTAGATAGAGGATCTCATCATCCACAAATAGTGATTTCTTGACTTCATCTTTTATGCTATATGTCCCTTTTATTTTTTGTTCTTGCCTGATTGCTCTGGCTGACATTTCAAGGACTATGTTGATCAGGAATGGTAATATTGAACATCATTGTCTTATATATGATTTTAGAGGGAAAACTTTCAGTTTTTGCCCATTTAATATAATGCTGGTAGTAGGTTTGTCATAAGCAGCTTTTATCAGATTGAGATAAGATCGTTCTATACCTATTTCCCTCAAGGTTTTTTTAAAATCATGAATGTATTTTGTATTTTGTCTAAGGATTTTCTGCATCTATTTATATGGGCATATGATTTTTGTCTTTGCTTCTCTTTAGGTGATGTATTATTATGTTTATTGATTTGCATATGTTGAACTATTCCTGCATTTGTGGGATAAACACTGCCTGGTCATGATGTATGATTTTTGGATGATTTACTGTATTCTTTTACTAGTGTGACAGTTAACTGTGATGTCACCTTGAATAAGAATGCCTAGCTGATTGGTTTAACACAGTTCTGGGTGTGTCTGGATAATTGTCTTTTTGAAGAGGGAAGACTCACCTTGGGTGTGGGTGGCACCAACCAATAGGCTCATAGCCTGCATGGAATAAAAAGGGAAAGAAGACGGAAATCTCATTTCTTTTTCTTTGGAAGTGCTCCAGCCTTCAACATCACCTTTAGACATTCATCTCAAACTTCCAGTGCAGATTCTTCAGTCTTCCTGTGCACACCATTCATCTTAAAAGATCCAATTAAAAAATGGGATATTGAAATGAATAGATGCTTCTCAGAAGAAGTTAAGATGGACAAAGATAAATGAAAAAAGATGAGTAATGCAAATTAAAACAACACTGAGATTCAATGTCATTTCAGAAAAAAAATGAATGCAATTATGAAATCAAATAATAACAAATGCTGGTAAGGCAGTGGTGGGAAAGTTATTCTTTGTTAGTGTGAGTATAAACTGTTACAAGCACTATGGAAATTAGTAGGGAGAGTCCTCAAAAAACTAAAGCTAGAGATTACATTTGACCCAGCTATTCCCCTTCTAGGTATCTTCTTAAAAGATTTAAAGATATCATATTACAAGAATGTATGCACACCCATGCTTATAGCCTCACAATTCACATTAGCTAAATTTTTGAAGCTTCCTATCCGTCCATGAAGAAATGAATGGATAAAGAATCATTTGTAAGAAAATGGATGGACTTTGGGAGCCTAATTTTAAGTGAAATAAATCGGAAACCCAAGTTTAAATATTGCATGGCTTATTTTAGGAGAAATTAAAAATACAAATAAATAAAGTAAAAGTCACAATAGGAAATAGTGAGATAAATCCTTGGCATATGGAAAAGCAACAAAGAGATGGAAGGAAGAGATAGTGATGGTGGGGCGGGGGAGAGAAGATAAGATTTCAAATGGGAAATTTTGATGTACATGTACCAGTCCCTACAAGGAACATCAATAGATTCCTAGATACTTATGATTTGCCAAAACCAAACCAAGACAATTTAAAAACTCTGAATAATGCAACAATAGGAAATGAAATTGAAGCAGTAATAAAAACTACCCAGTAAGACCCACTGCTGAATTCTACGAAAACTTCTGACTGACACCAATATTCCTCAAGATCTTTAATGAAATGTAAATGGAAGGAGTGCTCCCAAAGTCATTCCTGGAGTCTACCATTAACCTGATTTTTGGGGACCATGAATTATAAATTGAGTCTAGGGGACTTCCAAGCTTGTCCTTGTCCTGGTCTTTTGGTCCAGATCAGAACGTAGCAACTCCCTGCTCTTTTCAGGACACAGATGGAAGCCCAAGGGCTAATGACTGCTGTGGCACTCACAGGGCAAGATAAGATCTGCTAAAAAGGATAAGGTACTTGGGGAAACTATAGCTTATTGGCCCCCTGTCTCATCCTTGTCCTTGCAAGAATGCTTTGATCTTTCTAGCCCACTGTAGTCACCATTACTGTTCCCAGAAAAACCCATTGTCCTTCACTCATTGTCCTTTACTCAGATACTATGAATAAATATCAAGAGTCTGGATGCTTCGTGGTCTTTTGTTCTTAGAGAGCAACTAGTCATCGCAGATCCCTACCTGCACCTCTATTTCATCTCTTGCTCTTTCTTCCTGCTGCACGTGATAACTCCAGGCAGCATATTGAAACTCACCGCAGGAGTCTCTAATACTTGACTCCAAAACCAGATATAGATCCAACTGTAAAAGAGAACTATGCAGCAATCTCTGTTTCTTCTTTTGAATCTTTGTTTTCTCTTATTACATGTTTGTCATACATAATCATGGGAAATTTGTAACTGTACATAACATATCTTTTGTTTCTGTTTCTTTCTTTTTATTTATTTTTTTGTTTTCATTTTGAGATAGGATCTTGATAAATAGTGCAGGCTGGCCTTGAATTTACTGCGCAGCCCAGGCTGGCCTCAAACTCACAGTGATCCTCTTGCCTCAACCTTCTGAGTGCTGGGATTACAGGCATGAACCACCATGCTTGGCTGTACATTATATATATTAATTCTTTTTTCTCCCATTATGCTTCCCTCCCATTAACCTTTCTCACCCTCCTAATTTCCAAAAGCTCTGTATCCATTTTCCCTTCCATTCTCTGTTTATTTTTGTAAATTCCTTTTCCTTTCTCCATCCCCCTTCCTTGTTTCCCTTCTCAATTGGATAAGCTCTTCCTACTACCCAATATCTATCCTTCATTTTCCTTCTTATTTACACATGTGGTTTCTCACATAAGAGAAATAATGAGATATTTAAATTTGCATATCTGTTTTATTCACTTAAGATTATGGTCCTGAGATGCATTCATGCACCAATTTCTTTAATGAATATAGATGCATAAGTCCTCAACAAGATATTGGCAAACAATGCAGTGAATCATCAAAAAAGATCACACATCATGATCAGATAGGCTCCATTCCAGTAATGCAAGGATGGTGCAACATAAAGAAATCAATAAATTTAATACATCACACAAACAGAAGCAAGGACAAAAATTTTCTTGATAGAGGCAAAAAAGCCTTGAAAAAATCCAACATCCTTTCATTATAAAAATACCTAAGAAATAGCTATAGAAAGGCCTTATTTCAGTCTGATAAAATCCATTCATGACAAACCTACTGCCAACATCTTATTAAATGGAGAAAAACTGAAAGCTGTCTCTCTAAAATCAGGAACAAAACAAGGTTGTCCACTATCATTGCTTCTGATTAACAAAGTACTTGAAGTATTAGCTAGAGCAATCAGGCAAAGGAAAGAAAGAAAAAAGACATGTATAAGAAAGTAAGAAGTCAAATATTATTTTCAGATGACATGATCTTCTATATAGGAGACTCCAAAAAAAAAACCATCAAAAACTTTTAGAATAAATAACCAAATTTGGTAGTGGAGGAGGGTACAATATTGACCCAGAAAAGCAATAATGTTTTTGTACATTAATAATGAACCTGATGAAAAAGAAATCAGGAAAAATTTATCATTCATATTAGCACCAAGAAAAGTTACTTAGGAATCAATCTAAAGAAGTGAAAAACCTTTAAAATGAAAGTTACAGGCCTGTAAAAAAGGAAATTGAAGAGGATATCAGAAAATTGAAATATATTCCCTGTTCCTGAGTAGGTAGAGCCAATGTAGCCAAAATGATCATATGTCCAAAATTGATATACTGATTTAATGCAATCCCAATCAAAATGCCAACAGTGATCCTCTGAGAACTGAAGAAAACAATCCTTGAATTCATATGGAAACATAAGAAGCCCAGAATAGTGAGAACAATCCTGGATAAGAAGAGTAAAGTGGGAAGCATCATAGTCTTAGGCTTGAAGTTGGGTTACAAAGCTACAGAGATAAAATAGCATGGTACTGTCACAAAAACAACCTTGAGGATGCGTGGAACTCAGTTAATGATGAAGGAACAGCCCCAAGCACATTCAACTTTTTGATTTTGAACAAAGGGGCCAAAAATATGTGCTGCATGAAAGATAGCTTGTATAACATATAATGTTGGAAAATTTGTTATCCACATATTAAATCTATACCCATATCTCTCACTATGTACTAAACTAAAACCAAAATGAAACAAAAACTAAATATTAAGAGAAAAACACAACATGATGGGAGATAAAATAGGTAAAGTTCTAGAAGTCACAGGCATAGGAAAGGACTTTCTGAACAGAACCCTGTTTGCACAGGAAATAGTTCTGAGATCAGCACATGTAAAAAACTTCTGCACAGCAAACGAAACAACTAACAGTGAAAAAAAAACCCTACAGAATGGGAAAATTTTTCCTCAGACAGAGGTATAATATCTAGAATATATAAATAATTCAGAAAAATTCATCTCCAAAATAAAAGATTAATTAGAAAATGGGCAAGTGAAATGAATAGTTCACAGAAGAAGTACAAATGAACAGTAAATACATGAAGAAAAGCTCAACATTGCTGTCCATTAGAGAAGTATAAATTAAAGCAATACTGTGAGTCTGTCTTACCCCAGAAAGAATGCTCAGGCTGACCTCAGACTCATGGAAATCCTGAGTGCTGGGATTAGTGTTTGTCAGTTTCTTGAAACAAAGGTACAGTAAACTATGTCCCTAGCTCTTGTAAATGGAGAAAATGTTTTATTTTTCCCTTTTTCTTTAGTGGTGCTGGGCATTGAATCCAGGATTTTTGTCTGCTAGGCAAGCATTCTACCACTGGGTTATACCACCAGCCCAGGTAAATATTTTCTGCATTAGTTTTCTGCAGGTCCACCTATCTACTTGGAGAACATAAAACTTTCTATTATTGAAGGTGGAGTACGTGGGACCTACACACATGCAAAATGCAATGGATACTGCTAATGTGTTGTGATTATGCCCTTGCTTCTGACTTACATGTGTCAATGCTGAGTCCAGACTGGGGAGCCTGGTTTTCAGTCACAGATGAGCTAATACTTTCTTTAGATTTTATCACATACTTATGATCAGAGACTGATTTCTTGGGGACTGAATTACAGAACATATTTAATATACTGTCTTTTTGTGACCTTTAATTCTCTCTTGTTTTTTGCTTTTATACAGAGCTAGGCTAAGTCATAGAAAAGACTGAAACATCATCAGAGCTTTTTTGCTACCATTTCATAGGAGATAACTTTTCTGATTGGAAGTGCTAATGACACTATATCATTTTTACTGCGTGAGCAAATATCTGAGTAATCAGAGCTTGAAGATTAACCCAAAAAGAATCAACAGCTCCAAAGTATAGTTCTTAGAAAACTGTTAGCAGATGTTCAGAAATTATTGCCAAGTTAGATAAAAAAGTGGCAGTCAAAAGCTCCCAGAAAACCAAGTGTTCCACTTCTTATGATGAGTTTGTTTAGTACTGAATGTTCTGACTCCACATAAGGATCCTTCACAGCCTAAAGCCTCATATTATTCAAAAGATAACCAATTTGGCTAGGGACATGCCTTAGAAATTCTTCAATAATCTGTACAGACCTACTCTCAGACTATGATATTCACTTGTACTGTACATTTCGGTGACTGAAATTTTTGAAGACTAGACTACAAGAATTCAGTGACTGAATTCTTGAAAGTGGAAAAAAGATGAGGTCACTAGATAGTGGCACAATTTGTGACTGGTTCGTAGCACCTGCCTGGTACTGCCGCCTGATTTGAGAGAGAACTTCTTGCTTATTAGAAAGCACTGGCAGACATCTAGAGAGTAACATAGTACATTTGTGGTCAGACTCTGAATTCCCCATTATGGGATGAATTTGGAGTGATTACACCAATAAAAAACGGGCTGTTGGCTGGGTGGTATGATGCAATCCTGTAATTCCTACACTTGGGACACTGAAGCAGGAGGATTGCAGCAAGTTCCAGGCCAGCCTGAACTACATGACAATACCTTATCTCAAAACAAAATTAAACAAAATAAAAATGAAATGGTCTGATGAAGAAACACTCATTTTTAATGAAAGTAGTATATTCATGGAAGAAGTAACCTGTGTAAAGGGAGTCATAGAAAAAAAATCATCCAATTATCCTCTTGATACTGCTATTTTGGAGACCAGGCTTATGGCAGTAGGTTTACTTTCTTCTTGGCTTCAGCACCACTGCTTCATGAGGATGCCTACTTCTGGTTGTAGGATGCAGCAGCTAAGTTAAAAGCAGTTCATGTTAGATGGGTTACTGGATCTGTACAACATCAAAATACACTCCTTTTTTAAACTTTCAGGTTCTTTTATTTAAATGTACAAAATATTGCCACTAAACTTTCTTTAGATTGTGAAGGAGAACATTTACAATGCTCATAGGTTTAGCATAAGTTTTGAAAATTATGGAGAAAATGCACATTTAGCTTCTTTTTAATCATCTATTGTGTCAGAAATTTCATGCTCTACTATTCAATAACAAAATACACTCTTGCATTAGTCCTTGAAAAAAATGCAAACCGCTCAATGGATGTGAGTCTTTACTTATATTTTATGTTTTCCATATAAGAGAAATCATGTGATATTTAAGCTTGTTTGTTTGATGTATTTCACTGAACATTACGGTCTGAAGGTGCATCTATTTTCCTAAAAATCATTTAAGCTTATCATTTTCTATGGCAGAGTATACTCCATTGTGTGTAAACACTACGTTTTCTTTATTTGTTCATCTGTTAATGGAAATATAGGCCACTTCTAAGATTTAGCTATTGTGAATTGTGCTGTTATAAGCATAGGTATGTATATATCACTATAATATGATGTCTCTAACTCTTTCAGGAGGATACTTCAAAGGAGAGTACTAGGTCGAATAGAATTTCTAGTTTTTTTTTTTTGGTGATAGTCATTTTTTCTGGAGTGGATAGACTTTCATTGTTGTATTAATTTATGTGACTTGAATTGCCAGTGATGTTGAACTTTTTTTTCCATGTATTTATTTTCTATTTGTAGTTCCTCTGAGTAGTATCTATTCATTTCAGTAGCCCATTTTTTGGATTGGGTCTTTTAATCTGGGGGCTTAATTTTTTTAAGGTCTTTGTATATTAAGATATTCGTCCTTTGAGGAATAACTGACAAAATGTTTTTTCCCACTCTGTAGGTTGTCTCATCACTGTTCGATATTTACTGTGCAAAAGCTTCTTAATTTAATATGATTCCATTTGTTGATTCTTGATGCTATTTCTTGTTCAGAAAGTCATTGTCTTCCCCTGACTTCAATAATTTTACGTATTTTGTCTTCCTACACGTTGTTTTCATTTCAATATTTAGACCTCAGATACATTTTGATTGCAGTTGAGTGCACGGTGAGAAATATTGGTCTAGCTTTAATTTTTGGCATATGGATAGCTAGTTTTCCCAGTACCATTTGTTGAAGGGGCTATCTTTTCTCCAGTGAAAGTTTTTGGTCCTGGTGCTAATTATAAGAATGCTAACTGTGCCTGGAATTGTTTCTGCACTCTCTATTCTGTCCCATTGAGCCACATGTCTGTTTTTTTGGCCAGTATTACACTGTTTTTATCACTGTAGCTTTATAATATAACTGGAAGTTGGTGATTGTGCTGTGCCCTGCTTTTTTCTTGTTGTCCAGAGTTGCTTATGCTTTTCTAGGTCTTTTCTGATACCATATGAATTTTAGGGTTGTTTTTTCTAGTTTGGTGAAGAATGCTGTATGTATTTTGATTGAGCTAGCATTAAATCTGTGTATTGGTTTTAGACTCATGGCTGTTTATTTTTATAATATTGGTTCTGCCTATCCAGGAACAGGGATATCTCTCTATATTCTGATATCCTCCTGTCTCCTTTTTAAGAGTACTGTAGCTTTCATTGTGGAAGTCTTTCACACTTCCTTGACTAGGATAATTGCTAAGTATTGTATTTTTCTTGATGTTATTGTGGGGTATTCCCTTCATTTTCCTCTTTGTGAGTTTGTTATTGGTATACAGGAATGCTATTGAATTTTGTATGTTGGCTTTGTATCCTGCTACACTACTGAATTAGGTTATTAATTCTAAGAGTCCTTTTTGGGGGTCTTCCAAGTAGAGAATGATGTCACCTGCAAATAATCATAATTTCACTTCTTTCTTTTATTTTTGTATCTTGCCAAATTACTCTGGTTAATATTTTGAGAACTGTATTGAATGGGAATGGTGATAGCAGACATACTTGTCTTGTTCCTGATGTTTTAGAGGGAGAGCTTTCAGGTTCTTGCCATGTAGTATGACCCTGGCTATTGATTTGTTGTGGATGTCTCTTATAAGATAAGACTTTGTCACCTGTTTTCCTCAGGGTTATATAATGAATGGATGTTGGATCTTGCCAAATACTTTTTCTGCAGCTGTTGAGATGATCATGTGATTTTTGTCCTTGCTTCTGTTTTTGTGATATATCACATTTATTTATTTGCATATGTTGAACCATCTCTGCATCCCTGAATCCCTGGAATGAATTCTACTTCATCATGTTGTATGATATTTTTGATGATATGCTGTATCCTGTTTACCATATATCTTATTGAGGATTTTTGTATCTATGTTCATTAAAGACATTGGTCTGTAGTTCTTTTTTGGTTGGGTCATTTTCTGGTTTTGGAGTCAGGGTAATTCTTGCTTCCAGGAATGACTTTGGGAATACTGCTTCTCTTTTGATTTTACCAAAGAGTTTTTTAGAGTATTAATGCTAAATTTTCTCTAACATTCTTGTAGAATGGCAGTTAATCCATTGGGACCTGAGTTTTCATAGTTGGTACTTTTTTGGCTTTTTAAAAATTAAGTTTATTGCTACAATTTAAATATGCAAAATGATTGTATTCATCATAGGGAATTTGTACCTGTACATGTTAAATCTCGGTTACACTTTTTGATTCAGTTTTGGCAAGTTATGCATGTCTAGGAATCTGTTCATTTTTTCTGTGTTTTACTAGAGTACAGGGCCTTTTTTTTTATTTAGGTGAAGAAAAAAAAGAAAAAAAGACATATATAACAAAGACAACAAGCAAAAGAGACAAACAAACGACTAGAGTAAATACACAACAGTAACATTGCAGGTTTACAAAACAGGATGATAGAAACTTGACAATGGTTGCAATATTGCGTATCATTATCTTTAAAATGGTTATTTACATTAACAGATATAGACATGTAAAATTGATCTAATCATATGAGTATTAATTGTTCTTTCTCAATAAAGAATACATTCAGCAGTGTGTTCATTTTAGTTATCTTACATATACATATATAGAGGTTTATATCTTTTCCTCTTACTTTTTCTCCTTCCGCCTTTTCCTTTCCCAACTACTTTTGCTCTTTGAGCTGTTTTTTACCCTTACATAGTATTTATTACAGATTTTGGATCATATATACTTTTCCATTTCTTACACTAGGGAGACAATACAGTATTTACACATGTGGGTTTGATTTATCTCACTTATGAGTATGGTCTCAAGTCGTGACCATTTACTCACAAAAGTCTCAATGCAATCTTTCTTAATAGCTGAGTAGTACCCCATTGTATAAAAATACCACATCATTTTTATCCATTCTTTGATTGATGGGCACTTGGGTTGTTTCCAAAATCTGGCTATTACACATTGGGTTGCTATAAACATGGGTGCACAGATATCACTGTGGTATGATGTTTTCAATTCTTCTGGGAAAATGCCCAGAAGTGGAATAGCTGGGCTGAATGGGATCTAATCCTAGCTTCTTGAGGAATCTCCACACTGACTTCCACAGTGGTTGCACCAATCCACACTCCCACCAACAGTGGAGAAGAGTTCCTTTTTCCCCACAGCCCCTCCAGAATTTGTTGTTGGTTGATTTTTTAATCTTGGCCATTCTTTCTGGAGTGAGATGGAATCTCAGTGTTATTTTAATTTGCATTTCCCGAATGACCATTGGTGTTGAACATTTTTTCATATATTTATTTGCCATTTGCATTTCTTTCTCTGAGAAGTGTGTATTCATCTCAGATGTCCATTTTTTGATTGGGTCCTTGAATTTTAGGGGCCTGATTTCTTTTAATTCTTTATATGTTTTAGATAGAGGTCCTTTGTCTGATGGACAATTGGCTCAGATATTTTCCCAGTTCGTGGGTTTTCTTTTCACTCTGTTGGAGATTTCCTTTGACGTGCAAAAATTTTTTAGTAGGATGAGATCCCACATGTTAATTCTGGGAAGTGTTTCCCATGCAATTTGATTTTTGTTCATGAACTCTCTGCCTACTCCTATCTCATCGAGGTTTTTACCTACTCTGTCTTCTAGTAGGTTTAGTGTCTCTGTTTTTATATTCAGATCTTTGATCCATTTTGACTTTATTTTAGTGCATTGTGATAGGCATGGATCTAGTTTTAGTTTACGGCATATAGAAAGCCAGTTTCTCCAGCACCATTTGTTAAAGAGGCTGTCTTTCTTCCAATGTACATGTTTTGTCCCTTTGTCAAAGATGAGGTGGCTAAGTCTGTCTGTAGTTGTGGCTGTATCTTCTAATCTATTCCATTGATCTTCAGGTCTGTTTTGATTCCAGTACCATGCTGATTTTATCACAGTAGCTTTGTAGTATAGTTTCAAGTCGGGGATTGTGATGCCTCCTGCCTTCCCTTCGTTGCCCAGAATTGCCTTTGCTATTCTAGGTCTTTTCTGGTTCCAGATGAATTTCAGGAATGCTTTCTCTAG
>RJWM01041624.1:0-14802 GCA_004363535.1 Dasyprocta punctata | reverse complement strand
AGATCTTTTCTTTTGTGGCCATGATCTCCCATGCTGTCTTCAAGATCTGAGATTCTATCTTCAGCTTCATTTAAGCGGTTTTTCAAACTTTCCATGGAGTTTTTCATTTCCTGCATTTCCCTTTGCATCTGTTTCATGCATTCTGTTTGTGTCTTATATTGTTCATTCAGGGTTTCGATCATTTTCTTAAGTTCTTCTACTTTTTATCTTGCTCTTCTTTAGATACACACATTTCTTTAATAATGATTCTCATTTCATTTTTTAGCTGAGAGAATATTTCTGATTTGAATTTCTCTATAGCTTCATCAAGCTGTTTCTTTATTGCATTTTCTATCATTTCAGAAAGTCCCTTTGTGTGACTCCCACTGTCTTCCATTTCATTGTCTCTTGCGTTTGTTCTTTGTGGGCTGGGGGACAGAGACTGCCTCTTGGTCTTTCGTTTTGTCATTTTCTTCTAGGACCTATGTGGCCCTGTGTCCTGCGAGGCTGACCAGGCGTTCCCCTGAGGGTCGCGCTGATTCTTGGATCACGCTGAATCACGGGACCCAGTTGAGCTGGGTCCTGCACGCAGCAAGGGAGGTTGGCCTCCCGGGGTGTGCTGGTGGAGCCTCCACCTTAACTGGGTGGGGGGCCAAGGCCTCCCAGTCCCGGGGAGCTAGGCAGAGTACCTCAGAGTGACGCTGCCCGGAGCCCGGGTCTGTCTGCAAGTTCAGAACGACAACCACTTTGCTAGGGCAAGCCTGGGCAAGTCCCAGGCCTACAGTGCCGGGAGAAACCCGACTGGGTGGGGGTCGGTGAGCTCTTGGGTGGCGCACGCACAAGTGGCTGCACTGAAGTATGGAGCTCGCGCGCGCTCGGCGCTCTGGTGCGGGGAGTGCAAGCTCTCCAAGTCCCTGCAGCTATGTTGGTCAGTCCCCGGTGAGCAGCTCTGGGGTCCTGGGCTGATCTCTATAACTTTTTTAGACAATTATTTTCCTTAATCAGTATTTACATACAGGAAGAGGAGAGGTAAGTGCTGCTTCCCCACTCACCATGTGGGTGCTGGGGTCCTGAAGTTTTTACCAACTGCACCAGCTCCCTCTGTTTTTAAGGTGCATGTTTTCCTTACTAAGCTTTAATGTTGCAGTTTGGGCTGTGTTTGTTCTTTCTCCAAAGCCTGTTATCTAATTCCCGGTGGGCTTTACAGTTTACGTTGCCTCTGTATGAAGACTGTAGTAGCGTTACTATTCCTCTACTGAGTTGTTCCTCATTGCTTCTTGCTTTTCTTTTTACTGTCTGGTGAGTCACAGATAACATGTGGCCCCAGGCCCAGCGGGGTGTGAGAGTCGCTGTGGTTGGGTGACCGGTGTTGGCACACCCGGTTCACGCAGTGCTTTGCTTTCTTATGTTGCTTGCAGGTTTCATGTGTATGAGTTTGAGGAGCTCTCAAAAGGTAAACCAAAAACAAACAAAAGATGGACCTAGGTGACGCGAGGTCTGAGAGACGGGGTGTTTTTGTGCTGGTTGTTGTGTGCTGAGGTGTCGCTGTTTGCAGAGAGAGTACTTAGGCAGGAGGCCTGGCCTTGGGGGTGCTTCTGCCAGGATGAGGAGCACTCAGGGATGGCTCTGGGGTGGTCGCTTGGACAGCAGGTTGTGCTCAAGGCTGGTTGCCAGCTCGCTGTGGGAAACATTTAGACCTGGGGCATCAAAGCATCATAAATACAGAAAATAAAGATGCAACCCGTGCAGCTGTGTGGCTGATACTGATTTGGAGCAGCTCTCCTGTGTCGGAGTGATGGTTTTCACTGCCTGGTGAGAGTGATGCTGCCTTGTAGATGACTCTCTAAGGTCAAGTTTCCTCATGACTTCGAGCTCATGGAAATCACTAGTATGTTTCCTCTGTACTCTTGGGCTTGGCATAAGCTTTGTGTTCAGAAATGTTAGCGTCCCCTCTGTCTCTGAGTAGTGTGTGTGATCCAGTAAGACTGCTGTAAAAGTATGCCAGTGAGAACTCAGTGACAGAGGAAGTCCCTGCCCTGGGGCTATGTCCCTGGGGCAATGTCTCTTCTCCTTATCATCATTGCACTTTCTCGTTGGCTTTGTTTTCTGTAGGTTGTTTCTGTGTGGCATTTGTTTCAGGTCTGCAGCATACTTTTTGGAATATCTTTGGTGGTAGCACATTGTCATCCCTTGAGGGTGCCCTGATTTTTGGAAAGAGCCAGATGAATGGTAAATAAAGGGAAGATTGAGTTGATGTTGTGATAAAAAAGATGGGACCAGAAGATGGTTAATGATGGGACTTCATTTCCCAGGCAGGCCCGAGCCTGGCTCTGTCCACGGCTACAGGAAGGAGAGTCCTGCAGCAGCCTGGAAATTCACGGCTCCTGAGGGATTCCTCCTGGAGAGAGTGATAAGCTTGATGAGTGGCTTCAGATATACTTGGTTGAAAATTGACCTCTTTTGTGCTTAACGAGGGGAATATCTGAAGAAAATTAAGGTGTAAGAACAACTTGGCGAGGTTGCAGTTGAAGGTCACGTTATAAAGACCAGCAGACAAATTGGATGGAGGAATTATCAGTAGGTGAAACAGTTGGGTTTACTCTCACGGTGGGGGCTGGAAGGACTGCTCGACATGCGCCTGATGGTTGGACATCAACGCCAAGTGGCAGCTGCAGAGTGTGCGTGTGGGTGTGTTTGTATGGTGTGTAGTTCTACGTGTAACTCCTACCCTAGGAGTCCAGGACCTCTAGTGAACTGAGTTTACATAGGTTTTCTTGCTTTAACCTCTAATATCCAAATTCACAGCTTAATTGTTCCATCTTTCAGTTTTTAATAGTCTTCTGGGATACATTCATTAATCTTATAGTCCTTTGTACCTGTAATTGCTTGTACAAAATTTGCTTTGGGGCCTTTGTATTGTATTTTCAAACTCTCTATCTGGAGCTTTTCTCTTTTCCTAACTCATTCCTTGCAGAAGGGCAGGGAGTCTCATTCCTATTTTACAATAATGTCTAGTTCAGAGAAGGTTTTTATTGATCTTGAGTGAATTAGGAAATGGGCTTTGAAATGAGTGAATTTGATTGAAAAATGTCTCATAAACTATGCAGGTTCTTTGGAGACCCAATTGGCCATCCATTTGGTTCACACAATTTGGAAAATACACAGAAAATGGGTATTTAGAGAAACACAGAGAACACTCATGTTTTATCCTGTGACTCATCCATGGAGAACATTGAGTTGAGACAAAATACCCAACACCCAAAGTTAAAAGGGGAAAGGTTTATTTAGCTCACAGGTAGTAGAGTTTTCAGCCCATAATCAGCTGGCTCAAAGGCAGGGTGACATGGGCATCACTGAGGAGAAACAGTTTATGATGGGCAGAAAGTAGCAAAATTATGAAGGGTGACCCCAGCTCTTTCCATCCCTTCTGTCTTGTCAATGCTGCTCGGGGTGGGCAGCACTCACAGCCTTAATCCCAGTGCCTGAGAGCCTAGCATTGCACCGTGAATCCATCCCAGTGTCACACACTAGATCCAGCCACCTCTGTGCCTGCATGGGACTTTGGGGGGAGTGGAGACAAAGGCACAACACACCTTCTGTATGGCGTGATCCTACAGCATGCGTGCCTCAGCAAGCTCTTTGTATCATTGAAATCTCTAAAAGGGTCGCCATTGCTGACTGGCATAGATATCATCGGCTCTACTTGGAATATTATGCAAATGACTGAAATATTCATCTGGCCGAGGGGAATCTGGGGAAAGTCATGTGGTGTATTTCCGAAGTCAGATGTCATTTACTTTGGGTGGTTTATGTACCACTCTCTTCCTTCAGCGCAAAGCTTGGGAGTCTGTGTTTTAAAAGTGAAGGGTTTACATTGTGATTATCCACGAGTGCTTGGTATTTTTCACCAAGGCCCTCAGTGAATAGAATGCTTGCTTATTAATACAAGCTGCATATGAACACAGAATTTATTGGCAAGGTGCTCTCTTTTATTAAAGCCATGACACTGGTGGGTTTTCAGTCATATAAAAATTTTGTAGAGAAGTCGTTAGGGGCTGGGATAGTTTAAGACATGAGCAGAGCAGATGACTGATTTTCTTCTTGTGGGTGTGATGAAGAGGGTTGTTCTTAGAGAACGAAGTCATGTCAGTGGTGTCATAATCAAGAGATTCATCCTACCTTTGCCTGCACAGGGCTGTGTTATGGCTCTGATTTCAGGACACTTCAGTACTTACGTGGACCACCTTTCACATCGGCTGTCACCACATGCAGAATTTTACAGCCTGGCCTGAGTCTTCAATCAGGAGGACCTGACTCCTGGGACTGTGGCCATGGGCACTTGCACCCCATGTGACACAGTCCTGACGGGTTTCCTCCTGTCAGCAGGGTTCCTGTTTAATGCAGGTTATGAGATTTGTGTTTAGATGGTGCCAAGTGGGTTTCCATGAAAGGTCTTGCAAGAGTCTCCTGCGATAATTACCTGTTGAATCACATAGAGTTGAAAACATAATGGTCCATATGAATGTGCTAGGATCCAACACACAGTAACACTCCCCCCCCCCATTAGTTCTCCTGCAGCTGGCGAGTGACGCTTTGCCCAGCGACATGACCTTGGCCCTCGCTTACCTCCTCGCCTTACCACGGGTAAGTTGGTCCTCGTGAGTGGAGAGTTTTAAGTAACCCAAGGGCTCTGTTCTGGGGTCTCTCCTCAGTGGAATTGTTTCTCATGGGGGCGCTCTCCTGCTGATGTTCACAGCAGCCGAAAGGACCCCATTGAGTCAGCAGAGGTAATCCTACAGCTTTGGCACAAAGACTTCCAGTCCACCTTTCCCTCAGAGCACCTGCCAGACGGTGTCTTCTGGATTTTCACACCATCACATTTAAGCGTAGCTTGATCTTCAATGTGATGGAAGTGTATGTCAAAGTCCGGGGGTGATAACAAGAGATGGAGTGGCTTGTAGTCTCCTGCTCGCTTCTTTTACCCGCATTGACGACAATCCCTCTCCTTCCTAGGTGTTGGATGCGAACAGGTGCTTCGAGAAGCAGTCACACTCGGCCCTGTCCCTCCAGCTGGCGGCGTACTACTACAGCCTCCAGATCTACGCCTACCTGGCACCTGGCTTCAGCGACAAGTGCCATCCTCTGTACAGAGTGAGTTTCCTGGTCCCACCTTGTTCCTGAGAGGGGGCCGAGCTCTTCCAGCTAAAGCACAGGATCCCTCTTCCTAACCAGGCGCAGTGCTCACGCCTCAAAGCACCATTGCCTGTCTGCCTTCTCGCACTTACTGTGCCTGTGACGGTGACCCTTCCCCTGGCTTTTCTTTTGTTTGCTTTGTTTCACTGAGTTCTCGGTTGGGAACGGCTAATGCAGTGGAAGAGGCTAAGTGGAGGATTGGTGTTTCAGGTCATTACCCAAAAAGAGGACTCTTGTCCTAATTCAGGAAAGGAGCCAATGTGATTCTTTGAAAATTCTGCACTTTACTTTTAAGTCAGAGATATAAAAATGATTTACAGATAGAATGTTGGAACATTGTATTTTTGCTGCCACAGGGTTCCCCCAGTTTTCATGCCGCGTGCGTATCTCTCCTGTTAACTTCCAAGTGAAAACACCTCCGTGCTGTGTGTGGATGCACCGAGGTGTTCTGGTCCCAGCGTGCGGGCAGAGCGGCGTGAGAGGCCCGCTTCAGAGCCAGCAGGGCTGTCTAGAGAGGGAAGCTGGACATGCCTGGGTCCTGCCACCCGCACACCGTGCTGAACAGAGTCCAGGCTTCCCCCTGGCTGGACGTGGCAATGCATGTCTGTCACGCCAGCACTGTGGGAGGCTGAGGCAGGAGAATTGCAAATTCAAGCCAGCCTGGACAACTTAATGATTTAGAGATACCCTGTCTCAAAATAGAAAAAAAGAGCTGGGGATGCAGCTCAGTGTGAGGTGCTGGGTTTAACCCCCAGACCTGCAAGAAAAGAAACACCTCCCCAAGTTAGGAATGACATTGTACTGGGGATATAAATAAGATCTTCAATAAGATAAGTAAATCAAATGTATACTCAAACAAAAGCAAGGAAAGGTAATAGGGAAGTGGGGTGTGTGAGAGAGAGCAAGGGAGGGATGTGCCAAGTGCTATTCAAATAGGGTCTGGAAGGCACCAGCCGAGACAGTGACCTTGGAGGAAAGCCAGAGGATGGGAGCATTTCCGCACAGGTGCCAGGACAAAGGGCACTGAGGACAGGAAATAGCACCAAGTCACTGGGGTGTTGCTCTTGTGTCATTGGTACCGTGGCATTCTCCACAAGGTAATCCAGTTGGTAACATCTCACGATATCACGTTCAGGGAGAGCAAAGGACAGAAATGCGGTCAGTGGCCTCCATCACTTACTGCACCTGCCATGAGCTCTCCTTCCTGGCACCTGGCAGTGATCCCCACAGGGGCTAGAATCTGAACCCCTACATGAGACAGATCGGGCCTCAGTGAGCCCGGGCTCCTTCCCACGCATGCTTCTTGATACAACCTCCTTGAAGTTGATACACCAGCAGCGTTCAGAGCTCAGGTTCTCTGGGTTTCAGGCTCTGGGGGTGCAGATGTCATCCTGACTGCTGCTTCTCCCAACCCTAGGCAGGGGAGGCTGAGCCCGAGGACCCTTCCTCCGGTCTTGGTCTCTCCTGACCCATCCACAACCGGGCTGTTGACTGTCGTGTGATGAGTCCAGGTGTGGAGCCCCTGCTGTGCAGGGATCCCTGAGGGAGTACTGATGTCATGGGTGTGGTGTGAGGAAGGCCCAGCCGCACAATCGCAGGCACTCTGAGCACAGGCTGGCATTTCCTCCGCTGCCTGGGGCTCCTCAGTGCGAGGGCACAGCTGAGATGGTTACGCTGCAGACTCCCAGTGAGTGTGGAGGTGGGCGCCAGAGTGGCTTCAGTTTGTTGCCTACACGTTGTAACCCCAGCAAAGCTGAGCCTTCTGTCACCTGTCATTTCCACTGCTTTCTAACCCCCATAGCCTGCCTTGTCGGTCTCCACCCTGTGGCTGTGTGCTGCAAGACCCAACTCTGGAGGAGCTGTGTGTGTGACCAGCCCTGTGTGTGACTGCATGTGTGACCAAGCAGCAAAGGCTCCTGAGCTCTGCTGGTTCCCGCACCTGTGTGCTGCTGCGTCACTTTCTGCAGTGGTGACTGACAGACAGTTGGCCAGTAGATCACAGTGCTTGGTTAATGTCTATCCTGATTACCTCATTACTGTGTTTGAGACATAACACACACCTGGCCAGAAAACTCAGGTGATGCAAATGGCATACAACTAAAAGTCAGTGTTTGTCTTTTGTATCTGTCCAGAAACAGTGTCTGGATCTGCATTTTTAAAAATTTTACTTTTCATCTTTTTGAGTAAGGGTTTCACTATGTAGTCTAGGCTGGCCTTGAACTCACTTTGTAGCCCAGGCTAGCTTCAAACTCAAAGTGATCTTCCTCAGCTTCTTGAGTGCTGGGATGACAGGTATGCACCACCATGCCTGGCAGGATCTACATATTTATATATTAGACAGAGGAAGTCACACATGGGCAGTACCTGGACTTTTCCCACTTAAATCTTATCTTTATAACCATGGTAAAATTTGTCCTGAAGTGTAATCTTTGCAGCATACTTTGTAGGGTTTAAAAGATGAATTGAAAATGGAAACATGTCCTTTAGTTTTATAATCTATGGTGTCCAATGCCACAGAATTCAAAATTTTATGATAAACTGTTTCTAGAATTTTTTTAAGCTACTAATTGAAAATACTAAGTAGAAAATTATCTCAAGCAAAATAACTACCCTAGAGGGGAAGCATACCACCTGTTTAAAACTTCTCAAACAATATTACCTAGAAATGGAGACTATTAAACCAGAATGGATTTATTATCCCTACTGGTGAGCAGTAGATTCAGTGAGCTTTCCATTGTCATGAATATTTATGCATATTATTTTTATAACGATTTGACCATATTCATTAGAGAAGTTGTATTTCATTCACACCCCCACCCCCCAAGAACTGAATTTCCACATTTGGGAAGGAAAATAGAGTAATTCAGTTCTTCCAACATTTTCTTTTTAAGTTCTTGCTGCTTTTTTATGGCCGGCATTTTTTATGGCCTGTGATATTTTACAGTAGCACTCTGATACTGAACCACAGACGATTTCAAAGCTTACCCATAAAGCCCTTTGCAGTCTTGCTAGAGGTTAAAGGCTTTCCTCCTGACAAGTCATGCCATGGTACTTGTGGAGGAGAGACATGTGGGTGCACTCTAAAACAGGGGAACCCAGGTGTGCAGAGCAGGTGGGTGGACGCATCTGGCCCCTCTGTCTCCAGCCACAGACCATGTGCACCTAGGGCCACAGGACGGCTGTGTAGTCACCACCCCCACCCCAGTCACTGGGCCACTGTGAGGTCTAGTGAGAGCCACACGCAAGTGCTCTAGAAACTCGAGGATATGCGCCCTGGGGAGGTGCATGAGAAACACAGGAAATGGATGCTGGGAAGACGGGAGGGGGAGCGTTTTGAGCAAAGCAGTGAATTCTCTAGTGGAGTCAACAGGGGAGAGATGTCGACCTTCCTTCTTTTCATACCTGGAGGGATCCACAAGGATTCAGTTTATTATAATGATTGGAGCCATGGCAGGTTTCTAGTGTTGGGCAATAGTGTGTTAAAGCTGTTTTACCATGTGAGGACACCATGCACAGAACTGGGCAAGGGCATCGGCCACATTTTCCACAGAGCCCCAGGATGCTGGCTGTGGCCTGCCTTTGCGTGGACAGTGCCCGTGCACACCTCTGCCAGTCTCTAGTTCTGAGTTCTTTGAGTGAGCTGGAGCCCATTTAGCTGTCATAGTAACAGAGGGCCAGGTGCTTTAAAGTCCCATGTTTATCTGTGGCCCCCAGCAAGCTGCCGAGCTTGCACAAGTGGCGTTTTTTAATAGGTGAGAAAACAGTGAAACAGCAGCTCCAGATCGCTCTCCGCTGAGTGTTGAGCTGGGCTGCAGACTCAGCTGTGGGGGTCAGAGCTGACTCCCTTTGCCCTTCCTGTGTGTCTGCTGAGGCCAGATATGCCACATCTCCTGGGAAGGGTCTCTACCCCAGAACCTGTCATTTCCTGTTAAGAGAAGGAAATCTCACAATAGGCATACAATTTAAAGTGTGTGCTTTTTTTAAACCAAATTTCACTCTTGTCCTTTGGAGCACCTGCCCACCTTGGTTTCATACTCACCATCTCCCAGACACCCACATGGAAGCTGTTTGTCACTGCTGGTTTGCAGGTGGCACAGTGACATTCATAGTTATTAAGTAACTGTACAAGGTTTACCGGCTGGGCACATCTGTGCCTATTTCCAATATCACTTCTTCACTGCAAAGAAGACAGTGCATTCTTTCTGTCACATGTAAATACGAAAGTTGCTGTGTGGTGACTGGAAACTTTCCTCAGGGTACGTAAGAGCCTTGGTAGGTATCAGCAATGGCAGTTACGCACATACTGCTTCTATGCTGCCAGTTGGTAGTGCTGCTCTCCACTTGCCTTGAGGTTCATGGAGGTTTAACAAATGGTCAACTTGAAACACGCAGCTTAACTGAATGTGGTACTAGGTTTGGAAGGCCCACCTGAGGATTGTTGTCAACAGCTAAAAGGAGAACTGGAGGGGAAGATGGTATGCTGTTGTGTCTTGGTTACTTTTCTCTCGTTATTGAGACAGAATACCTGATGCCCGAAGTGAAGCAAGGAAAGTCTTATTTAGCTTATAGCTTTTTGGAGGTTACAGTCCATACTCAGCTGGCTCCAAGGCAGGGTGGCATGGCTGAGGGGCAACTGATGGTGGCTGCAAATGGCAAGAGCAAAAGGGGGAAAGAGAGGGAAAAGCACACTTCCTCCCCTCCCTTACATTGTATGCCTGGGCAGGTGCAGCACTCACACTGCCAGTCCCAGCACTAGACAAACATTAGATTCAGCTGCCTCCATGACTGCATGAGTCTTGCAGGGTTGGGGGGGGGGGCATCTGAACACAAACCATAACATTCCACTCCTAGTCCCCCAAAGACTTATGTACTCATGTACATCCTTTATACAAAAGACATTTAGTCCATCTCCAAGTGTTGCTAAAGTCATAACAGTTTTAGCACTGCTGGAAAGTCCAAGTCTCAAGCCTCTTCCAAGATCTAAGGCAAACTCTTAGCTGTAAGCCCTGTACAAATGAAAACAAAGATAAGCGTTACCATTCCAAAGGGTACAAACAGGGATGCCTAGGATTAGGACCAAAGGGAGTCCAAAATCCAGCAGGGCAAACATTAAGTCCTGGAATTTTACACTCAGCATCTGAAGCAGTCTGGTTGTGAGCTCCAAAAGGCTTGAGTGACTCCACTCCCACGACATTTTTAGGATTTTTAGCTCCCATAGCTTGTCTCTTAAGCCCACTCTGCTCAGTCCTTGCAGGTTTCCTCAGATAATCCATGTTCCAGGCTTTTTCAGACTTCTGGGCTCTCCATTGCACCTTTGGCTTCACACTCGCAGCTTCACACACTGCCCTCTCAGGGGCACTCTGCCTGGCCTCCCAGGCCTTCTGAAATCACGGTGGAAGCCTTTTTAACCCCAGAACTTGTGCATTCTCCATGCACCTAACACCAGTGCCACATGGATGCTGCCAAGATCTAATGCCAGCTGGAGCAGCAGCCAGGCTTTCCTCTCTCTTGGCTGTAGGGGTTGAGTGCCTGGATTACTGAGCTCTCTGAGCCTGATTCTGAGGAACAGATTCTCTATGTCACTGCCTTTTTGGAACCTGGTGCAGCTGCTGCCACCGCCACTATTCTGAAACATGGCACTCTGCAGCTTTCTTCTCTGAGCAATCTTTCACTTTTGCAGTTTTGTGATGCCCCCAGGCCATCTTTTTAATTTTCTTGTTGCTTCTCTGCAGTTTAGATTTCTTTAGCTCTATCTTTGTAGTCCACAGCTTTACTGGAGCTTCCTTTCTGGTCAAACTCACAACGTTTTAAATCATTCTGCTGGGTTCTTCTTTCTTGATTTGCAACATAAATCTGGCTAAAAACCTCCAACAATAGCCATACTGCCACCTCAACATTTAACTGCCTTGAAATTTCTTCTGCCAGATTAGTCAGTCTGCCACTCTTAATCTCAGTCTCAGGCAAAGTCTATGGACATGAGCAAAATGCAGACAAACTTCCTGCCAAGCCTTAACATGCATTGCATGGAGTCCAACAACCAATGCAGTCCTTCTTCTCAGCAGAAACCTACTGAGCCTGGCCTTTACTGGTTTTCTGGTCTTCTGATCTTTGACCAGAATCTCCCATGCAGAACAGCCTAAGTCTTTGCAGCTCTTTGCATGCAGGTGGCCCTCTGAATCTTTCCACAGTTTTTCCACAAGCCATTCCCAAAGGCTCTTGGACCACATTTTCAGGTATAGTCCCAGCAGTGACCCCACTCCTGGTACCAAATTCTGTCTTGGTTACTTTTCTCTCATTGTTGAGACAAAATACCTAATGCCCAAACTGAAGCAAGGAAAGGTTTATTTAGCTTGCCATTGTTTGGAGGTTATAGTTCATACTCAGTTGGCTGCAAGGCAAGGTAGCAGAGCTGGAGGGCAACCATTCATGGCAGCTGCACACAGCAAGAATGAAAGGGGAAAAGAGGGGGCAAGGCACGCCTCATTCCCTCCCTTACATTGTGTGCTGGCTACCCAACCCTGGGCAGGTATACCACTCACACCACCAATCACAGCGCTAGACAAGTAACCAATCACAAACACTAGATTCAGCCACGTCCATGACTGCATGAGGCTTGGTGAGAGGCCATCTGAATACAAACCATAACATGTTTATTCTCCTAGACAAGCTTGTCATGCTGGCTTCCCTGAAATGAACTCAGCTGCTCTCCTTGTCAGAGGAGCTCAGGTCCTTGCTGTTGCTGGGGATGGCTACAGTTCTTTCCAGGGGAGCTCTGGTCCTTACCTTGAGTGTTGTTTCCTGACTCCAGTGCAGATCCCTCAGCCTGCTGGCACAGATCGTTCATCCCACTGGTGCAGACTTTTCAACTTCTACCACTGAGCTTTGGGCCTTCCCGTTAAAGATCCTTGATACAGACTTGGATAAGACTTTGTTGTGGGCTCTAGGCCTCCAGTTGGACTTGTGGAAGACATTGCCATGAGCTCTAGGTCTTCAGCTGGACTCGTGTAGGACATTGCCATGGGATCCAGGCCCTCAACTGGATTCTTTAGGTCTCTAGTGTGTAGACAGATTTCTGGCACTCGTCTGCATTTGGCTCTTTGGGTGAAAATTATAAAATAATCCTATACATTATGCATCCTATGATAAACGTATTCCCCTGTAAATCCTGACTACAACAGAGCTTGTATCACAAGTTATATCAGAATGCAGAGAGAATGTCAGTGAGGTGTTGTGCTGTTGAGGCTGGTGATTAGTGTGTAGATGCAGTGCACCAGCCTACAGAGCTGGTGTTGACAGGCTGGCTGGCTTTGGAGTGCCATCCCTGGGCCAGGGAGCTGCAGAAGTCATTGTGCCCATGGCGGCAAGTTCAGAGTGGCCCCCTGAGGGATTTGGTCAGCAGATACAAGGAGACTGAGTTAGCATCCATAGCCATGCTAAGAACTGAGGCATGGGATTCCCTTTTATCAAAGTCCCCTTTTATCAAAATCTCCTTTTATCAAAAAGCCAGAAGTACTGCCTGTGCAGGACTTAGCACATGCTCTTGCCTTTGCTAGTTGTCTTTCTGTTTTTTGGTGACTGTATTTGTCACTTTCCCATCAGTCAGGCAAAGATTCCTGACACCTGCTCACTGTGTTGCACTGTCTTACTTTTCTCTCGTTGCCGAGACAAAATACCTGACGCCCAAAATTAGGAAAGGAAAGGTTTATTTCTTACAGTTTCTCAGGAGTTTCAGTCCTTACTTAGCTGGCTCCAAGTTAGCATGGCATGGCGGGGTTGCCCTTCATGGTGACTGCAAGCGGCAAGGTGCACTGGCAAGAGAGAGGGCGGAAGCATGGAAGAGGAAGACCCGCCTCCCTTACACTGTATCTCAGCTCCACCCTTGGGCGGGTGTATTAGTCACATCATTGATCCCAGCGCTAGACAACAAACTGATCACAAGTATCAGACTCAGCCCCATCAAAAGTACATGAGGACTTAGGGGTACATAGCATATCACCCAATACATGCACCATTTACAGTTGTTAGTTCAGTGTCTCTCCTAATAGACTATGTTTCTGGGGGAGAGGGCATGTACCCTGATAGTACCTCTCTTGGTACATAATCATGTACACAGAAAATTTGCTAAATGAATGAAAGATGGCTGTCTAGCTTATTGTGGTATTCAGATGCAGGTGTTTTGACCGAATATGCTTCCCTGTGATTTTTAGGAATAGAACTCAGTGTCCGCATAGAGATAGGGAAAAATTAAATAGAGTAAGGCTGACTTTTGCTGTGGTCTACCTGCTGGAATCCAGGATTTCTTTAAGTGGTTTTTATCCACACTTGCAGCTCATTCCTTAACAGGATCAAGAGAGAGACTGTCAGGTACGGTTGGTAACAGACTCGACCCTGACAAGTTCCCCATGTGGGAATAATGGCTTCTACCCCCAGAAATGCCGACTGCTTGTCTGAGTTAGTGGTGTATTGCTGAGAACCAGGGTAGATTCTGGGATTTTCCCCTGGTTTGCTTATCTTACAACATGTCCTGTGTCATCCCAGAAGTGAGTGACATAGTTCATGCCATCTGCTATGCAGCCTGTCAGTAATTCCAGAATCTGCCTTGTTGACTCCTAGATCAACTTTAGTGTACGTAAGTGTGGCCGGCTGATCTTTACTGTTCTTCCCTGTAAGCTCTTGGCTTCTAGGTTTCGTTCCACTAGAATAATTTTACTGCTTTCGAGAAGCTGCTAAGAATCGTGGAATAATATCCCACTGAGCCCCCAGCCAAGCAGAGTAGGAGCTTGTTGGATGCTTTCCTAGGTTACCCAAAGTGTTCTTGATTTCGGGACCTGGGGTGAGTTTTTGTTTTCTTGACTTCTCCCTGGAGAAAGCTTCCTCTCCATGGCTCCTTAGGGTGAGGCTGTTGAACTACAGATTCCATGTTGGGAGCACTTCATGTTGGTCCCCAAAATGCATCCAGAGGCAAAAATGATGAAGCTTCCACTGGGGGAGTTACTATAAATGATCAGGTAGTGCAGGTGCGAGCGTGATACAGATTTCGAGAGCCAAAAGAGCAAGAGGTCTTGCTTTAGAAGTGGGAGAGTTTTTCCAGGTGGAGGCACAGAGCAGAGGTCCCATGTGTGCCCCAGATCCGCATCCTGACTTTGCAGCCCTCGGTGTCCTCCGCGCTGGCTCCAGGCTGAGGTGTACCTTGGTTAGGTGGCCACAGTGTGGAGAGCCGACGGGTGCTGGCGGGTACAGCCCTCTGTCCTTCCCGTGCTCCATTTTGTCATAATGTGTGTCCAATGGATCTTCCATTCTTTCTGCAGGCCAACCCTAAAGAGCTGATTGGGATGGTCACCAGGCACGTGACTCGCCATGGACATGAACCCTGGCCCGAGACCCTGGCCTCACTCACAGCGCAGCTGCACCACTACAACGAGCGGCTGCTGGACTTCACACAGGCGCAGCTCCTGCAGGGCCTGGGGAAGGGCGTGGATGTGCAGCGCTTCACCGCCGACGACCAGTACAAGAGGGAGACCATCCTCGGGCTGGCGGAGTAAGGGCGCCTTTGTCTCATGAGGGGCTGGGTCTGAGACGCACACAGACGGAGCTCTCAGAATGCTAGTCACAGTCCCTGGATGCCCCACG
>RJWM01041623.1:0-14793 GCA_004363535.1 Dasyprocta punctata | reverse complement strand
TTTTTTTTTTTTTTTTTGCGGCACCGGGGATTGAACTCATAACCTCGTGCCTGCCAGGGCAGGCGCTTAAGGCACTGAGCCAAACTCCCGGCCCTGGTTTTTTGAGGCAGGGTCGCACTATGTAGCTCAGGCCGGTCTTGCACTCACATTGTAGCCCAAGCTGGCCTCGAACCCACAACGCTCCGCCTACCTCAGCCTCCCGAGTGCTGGGATTAAAGGCGTGCGCCACCACGCCCGGCTCCAAGCTCTATTTTCTTTAGTGCATACTCATGTTAGCTTAAGTCGATAGAAAAGAAATTGAGGAGGTTGAGGGATTTTCCAAGATCACACGGCAAACGGAGATAGAAGCCTTGGATTTAAACTCAAAGGAGAGCCTCCTAGCACCTGGTGATGTGGCCTTGGTGACCTGGGTGCTGCGTGTATACCTGGGAGACACTCTCAGCCCTTGGGATAACTCTCGCAGCAGGGAGCACTTACCCGCCCAAGCTCCTTGTCCTCCAAGGCCAGGACACCTGTGCTTTCTGTGAACAGCTTCACCTTCACAGCAGGCAGTGCGTGGGTAGTGGAGAAGTCACCCTGGGTGCCCCATCTGTGAACAGAATCAGAAGGGTTAGTGTGGACATGTCCTCCTCCATTGCAAACTGTCCCTTCTTCCCCAGCTTAAGTGAATGCATCAATAGCTGTCACATCCTCCTCCCGGTTCTCCAAGGCTGCCGAAGTGACGAAGTGACGGAAAGGGTGAACTAACCTGTTAGGCAAATGCGAGGCCGATGCTGGGGAAGTCGTCAGGAGTCTCCACAAAGCAGTGGAAGGAATTGCTTGGAAGTAGCGTCAAGTCAAGTTAGAAGTTTTCCTACCTACAAACTATCTGAGGGAAACAACCTCATTTCATTTCCTCTTTTGAGTCTCTAGTTCTTAAAAAACTGCAGTTCTAGATTTTGAGATGAGGCTTCATTTGATTTGAGCCAACACTCGACTTTAAAATGAGACTTTAGCTGTAGAAGTGGGGGGTTGGGATCCCTGTTTCCACAGCACCCAGAGAGGAGCTGGAAAGAGCAATGTGAGGAACACCACCCTGCCGGAGTCAAAGGTGGACTGAAAGGCGGAGGCCCAGAGTGTGCCTTCCCCGGGGGACCAGGTTTACCCAGCGTCAGGGCAGCTTGCAGGGCGTGGCTCCCACCAGCCCCTGGTGCGTCCCTGGGATGTGGCCTGTTATTGACCTGTCACCATTCTTGCAGAGGATTCAGCTCCATCCACTCTGCACCTGCAGTCAGAGTGAGTTTCAGGAAGTGTTAACAGGGGAGCTCTGAGCCCCAAACCCTCCTGGCGCCTGCGCACGGTGCTCAGGGCGGGCGCAGCGTGGCCCTTGTGATGGCTCCCCCTCATCTGTTCCTGTTCCATGAGCCTCCTGATTCTGCTGCTCAAGCCTGCGGCAGACATGGTAAGGCAGCGTTTCTCCTACCTGACCCTGCACTAGGCCACTTTCTTAAGGCTCAGCTTAAACGCCACCTTTTTCAGGAACGTGTTCCTTGACCTCCCAATGTAAATTGGGTTCCAGAATTAACCTCTCTTTAGCACACTGTCTCATTTTGCATCCCAGCAATCAGTGGATTTGTAATAATCGATTTATTTGTCTGTTTAATGGTAGAATTCCCTAATACTCTGTAAGCTCTGAGTTAGGGACTGTGTATTTTGTTTATACTGCACACCCAGGATCTAGCACACTGCCTTGAAATGTAGAAGACAGAACAAAAATATTTACTGAATAAACAAATGATGCTGAATATATGCTCTTCTACAGTTTAGATACACTTGCTCTGTTCTCATTTTGCCTTATATGATCAATTTTCATGTTGCAAAATACTTGTTAAAACCAGATTTTAAAGCTCTGTAATGCTACATCTTATGGGTTCATTATTATTCATTTAACCATTGGTGTATTATGAAATGGCATTGGACATTCATTCTCTTATTTCATCTCTGACATCTCCTTTGGAAAGAGCCCTAGATAAAAGACCCTTCTTTCATCTGTGCACATTTAGTTGTGGAAAGCATGCTCATCAATGAACACTAACCAGGCTGGAGATACTCGTCCCACAAATACTCTCCTCAAAGACAGCAGCTGCCCCTAACATTAGAGACTGAGAGTACGAAGCCAGAGTTTCCTTTCTTGCCTGTACCAGGTAACATTATTCAGCTATTCTCCTGGCCTGTTTGGTCCCTGTTGCTTTGGTGAGTATTTCCCTGATTACCAGTGGGCTTGACAGTTTTACCCAGGGCTTCTTAGTTGCTTGTATTTTTTTCTTTTGTGACTCTTACAGAACCCTGACTTCTAGTCTCACTGTTGCACTCCATCAAGTGAATTCCATTAACGAAACTAAAAGACACAGGGAATCTAGGGAGAGCTGGCAAGAGAGCTCCAGAGCCACAGAGAGGAGGGGAGCCAGACCAGTGGGGCTCTAAGTGCGTGGAAACCACCAAGAAAAACTCCAGCAGTAACAATAGCTACAGGGAGTGGACACGGAGCAGACAGATTTCAAACGCAGCAGCAAAATGTTAGAGGTATGGGCAGAAACTCCTGACTGTGGCGAGAAATACCTACAGCATCCCCTTAAAATAGGGGACTCTTTATTCTAGCAAGGGCAACATGACAGGTTTTGGAACAGAAACCTATAGCTGAAATCCAGACTTAGTCACATATAAACAGTGGGATTTGGGGGAGGTTGATTAACATCTCTGTATCTCAATACAGCTATGAAATAAATTCATTTCAAAGAGTAGCTATAGAGTAAATAGCTGCAGGTTTGGAACATGAAAGAACCCAGCATATCTTGGCTGCTTTCCCTTCCCAAACTAAGGGCATGTGTTCTAGTAATGGTGAAAATCATTTAGATTGGTGTTATCTGCCCAGCACACACACACACACACACACACACACACACACACACACACACACACTGGTATTGAGGATGGAACTCAAGAGCCTTCACTCTGAGCTACATCCCCAGCCTTTTTTATTTTGAGACAGAATCTTGATAATTTGTTAAGTTGCTAGTTGCCCTTGTCTGGGCCTGATGCTGCAATCTTTCTGCCTCAGCCTCCCAGAACCAACACATATTGATCAGGCCCCTCCTAAGTGTCTGATTGTATGCAAGGGACAAAAGGTGGGCATTGGCAGCCTCACTACACGCAGTAAATAATAAAATTTACTGTGCTCATCAATTTCACAGATGAGAAAACTAAGGAGAAACTTAAGATCTTCATTGTTTTGTTCTAGTGAATCGTGGCCAAATTGGACAAGAACCCAAATCTATTAATTCCCACTTTTTAGTTCTCATTGCTGTTGTTATAATTATCAGTAATAAGAACTATTAGTGATCAGCAATATTGGCAAAAAAGTGAACATTAATTTATTTATAATTAATATTGCTATTAATCTCTTTGAGTATTCCTCATGCATGGTCATGAGGATGAGGAAAATTTCTGCTGGAAACCAAGAGTTCTTGAGCAAGAAGCTCTAACACAATGCTACGAAGAGGACAAGAATCCAGTGGTGCTGACCTTGGGGCCTGTTTGCGGGAGTTTTCTGGCCTGCTCCTCAGACATTAACTCAGTTTGTCCAAACCCTTGCTGCTCCCCAAGGATGTTCTGCTCATAACATGTGGGACCAGCAATGCTTAAGGACCTGGCAGCTGGCAGATTCAAACCACTGCAGGTTGCCTTGACAACGTGCTGCAATTGAGTATCATGCTGCTTTCTCTACCAGCTCTGCGTACAACCCTGCTTTTGGCCTCCCACCATGAACCTTGGCTCACCTCAACTTTTTAGGTCACTACTGAATCCCAGTTTATCTGTCAAACTTCAAAAAGTAGCTGGGCCCCTGTGGAGCGGGCAGGAGAGTGCACCAGTTTAATCTCGATTTCAGAGTCCGGTGCAAAATAAAATCAAGAGAAAACGCACCACTGAAGAGCCTAAAATAGAAAGAATTCTCCTTCTCTCCTCCCTCTGTTCAAATGCACGCTGCGTAGTTTTGCTGGATTTCTTTTACAAACACACCTTCGAAGATAAAGCTAGTAAGGGCTGCCAGGTGGCAGTCGCTGAGAACACAGCCCAAATGGGCTCTGCGTGGAACCAAGGCTTGCAGCTGAGGTCACAGGCCCAGAGAGCCAGCTCTAGAGCAGAGGCCACCCCGGTGTCAGCCCGGCCTGAGGACGGCCGTGCAGCAGGTGTTAGCGGCCACCGGCTGTGCACTGAAACATCTGCCCCTCACTAGTCCTGGGTTCTGTGAAGCCACGGTTGGCTCTTTTCTTATGGGAATCCAGCAGGTTTAACATTCAGCACCCTTTCCTGCTCCTTTCCTCTCCAGAGAAGGAACATCAGGAAAATGTCTACTGTTGGTCTCCTCCTAGTCATTAGAGACACCAGGCTTTCTTTCTAATAAAAACAGCCAGTATTTATTCAGATTCCTCTGTGCTAGACCCACACACCCATCTCAAAAGTGTTACGTAGTCATATGTGCATTTTATCTTTTTAAACCCTCTTAGCCCTTCTGTGAAACACCTACAAATTATCATCCTCATAGTTGCAGATGAGGAAA
Source organism: Dasyprocta punctata (assembly GCA_004363535.1). Lineage (NCBI taxonomy): Eukaryota > Metazoa > Chordata > Mammalia > Rodentia > Dasyproctidae > Dasyprocta > Dasyprocta punctata. Next base: position 10,196 of record RJWM01041623.1, on the reverse strand, counting down.
CTGAGGTTTAGAGAATGAGGTAACATCTCCCAAGTCACAAACAGGAAGTAAATGGAGGTCCGGCTCCACAATCCGAACTCTTAACTACACCACGGCATTGCCTCCTTTCTAGTCATGTCATCAGCTCGCTCCTCTGTGTCCTGAGCCAGGGAATGAAGAGATCTCTGTAACTCAAAGGGAAAGTTCTGTTTCAAGACTGCTCAGACTCTGGGCCACTTCTGACTTTTACCTTTGGATTTATTTCACATGTTTAGTACCTTTACCGAGTGTACACTACGTAGACAAATTAATCAGTGGAGGAAGCCACATATCGATAAAACACTTTGCTTCTCATTGTTGCACCATTCTGTTTCTTTCCCCTTGTTGTGAAACTGACTGTGACCATTAGGAAGAACACATCTTCCTGAAGGTTTCCCAGAACTGAAATACAACTGCACTTTGATTAGAAAGGACCAGAGGTTTTATAGCAGTATTCATTGCAAGCTAAAGTTGGAAAGGTTAAACTAACTTCTCTTTGAACAAAAGGTAGTCACAGTAAATGGGGCAGGTGTCTTTCTTCTGTGATCCCTTCTTTTTTTTTTTTTTTTGGTACTGGGGATCGAACTCACGACCTCACATGTGCCAAGCAGGCCCTTTTGCCACTGAACTAAATCCCCTGCCCTTTGTGATCCTTTCATATCTGCCACTGTACTCACACTGTATGGCTCACTTAGAAAAATGTTAAAAATAACTACCAATTATTGAGTACTTATGGTTTGTCAGGCCCTGGGGTTAGGGCTTTTCATGGATTATCTCATTTAATCCTCTAAAAGCTCTATGAAGCACATCTGTTTTATCCTTGCTTTATAAATGGAGAAACTTGGGGTTTTGGAAGGTTAAGTAACCTGGGCTGGGACTTCAGGACATCACAGAGCTGGGCTTCAAACCCAGCCTGACCTTAGCCCATAAAGCACAGGACTTTACTGCCTCTCTGTCACTCTTAATACAATATTATCAGCACTGTGACAATTATCTCTGTGTGTGCCTCTCTTCCTCTCCAGGGGCAGGGAATTTTTTTTTAAAATATGCCTTCTGTACCCATCCCAGAGCCTGGCACACAATTTGTTTGGTAACTAAGGAGGAGTGACAAATTCAGAATAACCAAGAGTGTGACTGCCTCCTCCAGCAGAGGTCTTTGTCTCCTTGAGGAACCGAGAGTTTATAGGAGTACAGCAGCTCTCTGTGGCGCACACAGCACCGACCAGTATGCTGGGACACTGGCATGTGACAGCACCCTAGGAAGCAAGAAGTAAATCCTTGAAGGTTGAATGATGGTTGGGTCATGAGCCCAGGGATGACTATGACGATGCAAAGTGCCACCAAGCACTAAAGTATGCCATTATTTCACCTTTCCAAGCATGAGCACATAAACAAAGACTACAGGAATCCCAGCACTCATGGTGCCGCTTCCAAATCAGAAGCCATGCACACTGGGATATGTGTGTCTTCTCCAAATAAATGAGTTGTACAAGAGGGTAGAGATTAAACAGTTGAACAGCTCAGGTGACAAAGTTACAAGCACTGTGTGGTACTGGGTGAGGCTCTAAGTCTCCAGGGCTTAGGGACCATACCTCTAATTGGCTCTTTCTTGAGGAAATACTTCCTGAATGCCTACCAGGAGCAAACCACTGTTAGGGTTTCCTGTGGAGCCAAAATCAATGAGATCTAACCTTCTCCCTCATGTATATTATATTCCACTGTGGGAGGTGTCAGGTTCAGGAGTGATGCCATTCAAAAGAGGATAAGCCTTAGTCTTCATATCTATAAGTGAGGTAGAAGAATAGTAGTGACCTGAGACATTTGATGGAAGGGTGTGTGGGTGATGGGCTATTGAATAAACAGCATTTAACAGAATACACTAAGAAATTTAATTCTTCACTTTAGGAATATGACCCAGGGATTGTTAAACTGATCTATAGGCCAGGTCAGGCTTAGGTATGGCTTAGGTATAATCAAGCCAACAATGCTTTGTACATTATTTTTTCACAAATATGGAAGAGAATTTATTTAGCTTTCTGAAGCTTTACTTTCCCGTGGCACAAGAAGACTATTACACTTGTGTAGTTCGGCTGCATAAGCCAAATATGTAGGTTGACTTTATGAGACGTTAAATTTGAGAAAGTTAATGGGTCATCAAGATTTGCACACATGATCACATGCAAAATAAACCAAAGAACAAGACTTTAACATCCCCCAAACATAAACTGCAATTTCCAGTGAAGCATTTGTTCCTATCTATATTCATTTTGATCTCTTATTTTCCATTTTATACTGACTTTTTTTCTGAATCAAGAATAATCAAGGTTACAAGTAAATTTTTACAAATTGTCTCCCAGGTTTCCATCCCAGTCATTGCTTATATACTTATCATTTAGAGTAGGACACGCTGCCGCCAGTTTATACCAGTAACCTTGTGAATAAAAAAAAATTACAGTATTAAGAATAACATTGATGTTATTTTACCAATCCTCTTCTAATTTCAGGAAGACCACTTCCCTAATGCAGTAATTGTATCTAGTAAGTTTCTTCTGTTTCTAAACAGTCAGAAAGAAAAGTGAGATCATAGGAAATCTATAGTTTACTTACTAGACATTGTGTGCTTTTCCTAGTTTGTCACTGGTATTACTTGAAAATTAAGAGTAAATTAATAAGATAACACTTCTAAATGTATACTTTAATAAGTATAAAGTGTATAAACAATTAGGCAAGCTTGTGGAGAAGCTGACCATGATACATAAATTAGACGATCTAAATTGTCTATATTTTTTTTCTTTTTGCAGAATATTTATCAAGGTTCTTTAACATACAACTTTTCATGTCATTCTGGAAGTCCTTCACTATAAAGATAATTCTTTTGTTTGATGACAAACAGCAACCACATTGTTGATCTGGACTTCCACGTTGGGTAAACACCATTTCCTCTTGAGAGATGAGTTTCCTTCTGTATTTCTGAGGCACAGTTTTTAGTATTTCTGCAGTGTCTGGTGGACCTGGATGCATCAGCAACTCTGGTGACGTATTCCCCTCAGAAGGCTGTGAAGTTACGGAACAGTGAGACGGGGTCCCTGCTGATGTCAAAGCTTCGATTCCCTGGGTTTAGGCTTGTCTCTTCTATCAGGGAACCTCATCAGTGGTATATGTGGCTTGATGACCTGGACGACCCGGCTGGCAGATGCCATCTTGCTGCCCATCGTGAACCCACTTTGTACATTTTTAAATGTTAAAAATAATCAAATAAGAATAATGTTCTGGGACACATGAGGATTATTGGAAATTAAAAATCTGACACCCATAAGTAAGGTTTTATTAGCACATAGCTATGGCCATGCATCGTGTATTGTCTGCAGCCGATTTGCACAGCAGAGCTGAGTAGTCGTGACGCAGACCATATGGGCAACAGCTATGTGATCTCTGCTCCTTTACAGAAAAGTTCGCTGAGCTCTGTCTTATGAACAGTTAAATGGCTTGCTCAGGCCGATGGAACAACTTGGATTTTCATTAATGCATGTGAAATATGCTCACCTGAGCACATTCGCAAAAATCAACTGTAAACACGCCCTTACAGAGACAGCTCACCTCATGGTGATCGGATTTGCAGTTCTAAATCCTTCATGGAGCTCTTCCCATGGAATATTCATGGAATATTAGGAAATTTGGGTTTGGGCATTAAAAGCCTTTCAGACACGTGGTGCCCAAATGCTGCTTTGGGACCTACCCTAACTGGCTGACTCATTGAGTCGCACTACATCACTATTAATATCAAATAATAAATGTGAGTAGCAGATAATTCATATTCCAGGGGAGTGAGACAGCTGATAAAGTCGCAGCACATTATTTCTGCAAACCTACTGCACGGTGCCACTGCTTTGAAGACCAGCACTTTGATCCAGGGAGAAAACGAAGCGAGGGCGGAGAGCGGCACGGCGAAGCCGCCCCGTGCTGCGTGTTTGCACAGAGCATCTGCTCCGTCACAGCCACATCTCTGTTTACTATTTAAAGCCGCTTATTTGCTGAAGCCTCCCCAGACCATATGTTATCAACAAATGTTGCTAATCAAATACACACAGTAATTTTCATTAGAATCCCCCCCATGAAAAAAATTTGCCACAAAGGGAATATACCTCCCCAAATGACAGTCAGCAGCCACTGCAAACCTTTGACAACAGAGTGGTATTTATGAATGCATACACGACTAAGCGAAGAACTCATCTGCGTTAGGCACACGGGACCTTGGAGAATTAGGTTTTGTGCAGGTTGGTGCTAGGAGCCGGGAGGTGGGAAATGATGTCATTAGTTGCTATGGTGACACTGAGCGTAAGGCCACAGTTCAAGCCACAGAGGCCGGATTTACATTTTTCCAAGGTATGTGGTTCGTGTGAGCTGAGGGTTAAATTGCCGCAGTTCATAAAATTAAGTGGGCTTTAGTAGGAAAGAACTGTCATTCTGAGGAATGAAAAGTGCTATGGCCCTGCTGCTAAGAGGGAGAGTTAATAATTGCTTGGAGGCAACTCCATTAAACCCTTTGGGCCTGCCTTTCAGCCAGGCGGCACGATATCCAACCCCAAGCAAATCCATCATGCCATCGCAGTGTGGATCATGCAAGCTAACTGACAGGACGTGAGTCCGGGCCTTTGTTACACTAGAAACGCAGTCACCTCTTATCTACATAAATGAGGATTTGCTGGGGAGAAATTGGCTTGTCTGGAAGAAGGAAAGAAGAAGGCGTTGGTTTGCCTCCTTAACATTTGCACTGGTCTGTTTCATCTGGATATGTCCAAACCTCTGCTGGAACTTTCCTCACTCTTCTTCATTCCTCCATCCGTCTTTAGGCTCTTCCATCCTAGTCAAAGGAGCTGCCAGCATGCAGATGTCATGCTTTCCTGCTTTTCTTGGCCCCATGTCCACCCCACCCCCAGATCCTTCAGACCTCCTGCACCTATTGTAAGTCTTATTGCTACGGAGGAAAATAAAGCAGAGAAGGGAGGCCCAGAGTGCCAGAAATGGGTGTTGGGGAGGTTAAAACAGGCCTGCAGGTGAAACTTCACCCAGATGCAGCAATCTCCTAGAGGACAGATCACTTACTTGTTTAAGGGTTAGCTGGTTGTCTCTTTTGGCTAGAATGGAAACTCACAAGGGCAGGGATCTATGTCAGTTTCTTTCATGACCAGGCATATCCTCAGCACCTTGCAGAATGCCCAGTATATAGGAATGCTCTCCACCAGTGCTGAACAAAATAAAGGCATTGGATTGTGAATTCCTCCACACACATGTAAATGTGGGCAGAGGAGATTGCAACTGAAAGTGAAATTTAGTAATGTTTGGCTACCCGTGGATATTCTTAAGCATGATTGAGGAAGTGAGAAAAATTCTACACCATCAACTTGCTAAAGGGCAGGAGCCAAGTCTAACTCGCAGACTGGCCTATTGCAGGATCTAGCTCATACTTAGTGCAGAGAACATCATTCAGTTAATGCCCACTGGGCCAAGACTGAAGGGATTAATACACACGACACCTCACGCAAATACAGGAGACTGGCTTATTGAGTCTTACTTCTCACTAAGTGATCTTGGCATTGACAGAGTCTGCGCAGAGCATAATGGGAAGGGAGGTCAATATCTCTTGGTCTAAAAAACATGAACCTGGATATTTGAATTCTGGCATTTCTTTTGGATTCTCCCTTAGAGTTTCCATCTTTCTGCTCATATTTACCATCTCTTTTTGCATGTTGTACACTTTTTCCAATACGGATGCTTTTTGATTTATAATGGGGTTCCATCCTGACAAACCCATTGTAAATTGAAAGGAACCAAAGCTGAAGATGCCTTTGGTACACCGAAGCCAAGGGGCAGCCTGGCTCAGCCTCTCAGTGTACTCTAGAGTAGTGGCTGCTTCCCTGCTTGGCCAAGCAATTGCCTGTGCTACAGATGGGCTGCTGCTACCCAGCATTGCAAGACAGGATCACTCCCGTCACCAGTCTGGAAAAAGATCAAAATTCCACATTCAAAGCACAATTCTCACTCAATTTGTATCATTTTTACACTGTTGTAAAGTTGACAATCTGTAAGTCAAATTATCTTAATTCCGGTCTGCCTATAGAGCTCTTAGCATGCGAGTCATAGATGTTATAAATTCCTGGTCTGGTCTTTCTAATCTTTCTGCCCTGGCTGAGACTTATTGTGATACCTGCTCTGTGTCTTTGGACTGCATTTTTTCATCTCTGAGTATTTCTTCTTCACTTTGCTGAAAGCACATTTGTGTTAATGTGCTCAGTAAACCAACCCAGCCCGAGCTCCAGCAGCAACTTCCACTCCTGCCCTCTGTACCAGATTCTGCGTTTGCCTGTCTCCCACTGAGGAGAAAAAGCCTGTCTGGTGACCTCAATTCTCGGGTGGACCTAAGGAGAGGGGCCGATTTTCAGTTTGTGCGGCTTTTTCTCTTGTGAGGAGGGGATGACAACCTCCAACCAAGGTCTGTGCATGCTGGCTTAGAGACTGGAAGTCCAGCAGAGCCTGGATATTTTGAGAGTCTCTCCAGCTGGGGGAGCTTAGATTGCATTATTCATTGAAGGTTGATGCAAAAGGAAAAATACAGGTGATCAACAGGAAAATCAAAATTTTCCAGAGTTGAAGCTAAGTAACAGGGTAGTGTAGGGAGGAAGTGCCCCAGGCCAAAACACAGAGTCCATAGGCCATCAGATCCTTAAATGTTGGCTTTGCCTTTTAGGAAGCACAGCTTACTGTGTAGCCCAAACATCCCCTGTGGTTCTGAGAGGGGGGAAAATTTCATCACTGGAAATTTTCTTCCCACTTGAGGGCACTTTTACATCCCAACCCCTCCCTGCCTTCTTTTATTCATCTGTGTACAGTGGTACCTCGTTTCATGAGTGCCTGTATGTTTGTGAACAATTTGGTTTGCAGACAGAGCATTTGGCAAAATTTTGATTTTGTTTTCAGACTCTACATCGAGTGATGAACACGGCTGTGGCCATCCTTCTACCGTGAAAACGAAATGTGATAATCTTTTCCAGAATCATGGAATGAATTAAGTTTGTGAACTGAGAACTCACTGTATTCCAGTCCGTGAGGCTCTTTAGGGAATCCAAGTTACTCACTGAGTAACACACACAAAAAGGTACTGTCTTCACTCGGATGCTCAGCCAACCAACTCCCATTTCATTTGCAACACTGGCTGTTTTCCTACAATTGCTTGTATGACCTGTGTTTTGGTTATTCTGATTGTAACCTGTGATTCTCATAAGTAACTGGAAGGCACTATAGCTGGTTGTGTCTTTAGAACTTGAATCTGCCTTATGTCACCTTGTAGCCTTCTATCTCCGCTTGCCTAGGACACTTCCCCTCACCCTAATCTGCTCGTCTTCCTTCACTGGACTTTCTAATATTGGGATACATCAGATTATTGTTTGGTGAGATTCACTCACTTCTTCTTTCTCCAAAGGGAGACATCTTACTGCCCCACTGCTGGTGCATTTGGCCATATGGCTACTTGCTTTGGCCTCCTGGGCAGAGTATTTAGCTCTGCAGCTAGACTTGGAAATGATCCATGTTGGTCTCTTTGGGCAACAGCCATGGGTAGAGCTGACGCAAGCACAAGCGTGGAATGTATGCGAGTGGTTAGTTTTTTTCTCCTCGTCTCTGTCACCACCAAGAGCAAAGCTTGCTCCAGGCAGCTTCTGCCCCTTCAGCTTGCACCCCATAATGAACCTCATGGAGCAGACCCAGGGCCAACCCACAGTGAGGTGCCAGGGCCAGCCAGATCCAATCTTCAAAGCACAACCAACCAGCCAAACCTAGCACGGGTCAATCAGCCTCAACCAACCTGCACATGAGGGAATGAGAATAAATAACTATAGCTTTAAGTTACTGAGTTTTGGGGTGGTTTGTCGCATAGAAACAGTTAACTGATGTCTCAGTTGCACTGTGTCCTACAGGTTGCTCTGGTATCCTCACAAGGTCATCACATCCTAGAGCCCAGACATATTTTATAACATTTATATACTATATAAAGCCGATGGCAGCCACCCAAGAAACACCTGCCTAATGTACCTGATGGCTCAGAAGTGACTTCATTGCTTTTTCAGTGTCGTCTGGGGCTGAGGGCCTGAGCCAACTCACGGTATGAGAACTGAATGGAGGCTTGTTTGTGCTGGCTGAAGCTGCCATGGGTCCTAAGTTCCTCAAGAGCAAGTGTTGTTAACACGTCCCAGGGAAGAGGCAAGCAGCCAAGGGCTCTCAAAACCCTGGTGGTCCAGAGTTCCTGGGGGAAGCCAGCCCTAACCACATCTGAGGGGCGCCGGGCCAAGCCCTGGCACAAAGCGAGCCATGGCCTCACCCAAGGGGGAGCCCGGCTGTGGAGGACACATGGAGGCAGCCCTTGAAAGGGTCAGGGATGCTGGTTCAGGGCTCTGGCTGCCCTTCAAGCAGCCAGCTCCATCCCATGAGACCTCCAAGTTGCCTTTGACGGGGAGATTATGGGAGCTGTTGTTGGTTTGCCTTGGGGAGGGGTTGACGCTTTCACAGGCTGGGTTCCCAGTCTCCTACAGAGAAGGCTCTGGGAGGACAGTGCGGTGAGGCAGGCTTGTCTCGCCCCTAGGGACTTGTTTGAGGATTTGCTCTTTATTTTCTCTGCTTGACATATGAGAAATCACTAGGAGTGTCTGTGAATGCCAGAAGCCTCACAGGGAAAGGAGGAATGGGGCCAGCTGGCTAAATGCCCTTTGGTAAGGACAGAAGTGTCCGCAGACTGGGGAAGGCTCTGTGGTGACCAAGGGCACGGCAGAGGCACAGTCTAGAAAGCGATGGTCTCAGTTACACAGCAATATTAGCACTACGCAACCAGGGCTGGGTATACTGACCCGTCTCTGGGGGTGAAAATACTACTGGGTTTGCTCTCAGTCAGATCTGAGCCATTTGCACTGACCACTGGGGACAATTTAAACTCTTCACAAGACTGAGTTACTACTACTTTCAGACCCTCACTCTTAAAATATTAAACATACTAACAGATACCCCAGACCACCTGTGAAAAAAATTTACAACACGCTGTATGAAAAGTGAATTAAGTTGCAACTGACTGATTGGCATAGGCTACATTTAAAAGATATTTAATGGAGCATTATGTTTGATTTTGTAGCTGCCCTCATACAACTCATTAAGGTTTTCTAAGGTTTGGATAGTTTCCAAGGTTCTTGAAAAACACTTGGATATCGCTGGCCCTGTCAACCTGGGCTAGGACATAATGAAAGTGCTTCGGCATCACTTAGTGATCACCCTGAAATAACAAATTTGAAAGCTGACGACAAGAGCCAGAATTAACTTCGATTTCCTTTCATGCTATCTACCTCCTTCCAACGAAAATCATATTCATGCCCTCTGTCCAGCTATTTCTGCCTCCTGACAGGTGTTAGAACTCGGCTTCTCTCAGCACCTGGGGAGACCCAGACTGGACAGGGGGAGGCTTGTCCAAGCATGTCTGAAACGCCCAGCCCAAGGGCCAGTCATCTCTGGGAGTTTTCCCACTTTCCCTGGATGTGGCCATAACCAAACTTACTTTCTTTAACCTCCTGGGTAGATAATGGCTGTAAACACCTTTTAATGCTTTTGATGCCCTTTCAAATGCTAATTGCTCTCTTTAAGGTGGGTCTTTTTTTGGAGGGGGTATATTTTCCTCCCTTCCTTCCTGCATCCTTCTCTTTCTTGTTTAGAGATGGATAACAGATACTCAATTAAACCCATTTGGCACCTCTCTGCTTCTGGGTACCTCTGCATTCCCAACTTTCTGTTTGTCAGATCCCTGCTGTAGTTTTACTTTTAAACGTTTCTACCACATTGAGGCCCAATGTGTTGGAAAACTGAGTGGCAAAGAGCCGAGATGCAGCCCACAGGGAAAGCCTAAAATGCTGCAGTTAGAAAAGTGGGCTCCACAGTTAAAAGCCTGATTGGCTAAGGTCAGAAGTTTAGAGGCCTCCGGGAGCCCTTTGGTTGCTTACACTCCACAGCCAGTACTTCAGCAGATGTGTGGTCAGCTCCCCAGAATGCAGGCAGAAACTGACTGCTTCTCTCTGCTTCTACTGAAGCTAGCCTGGTCCAAGCCAGCATCACCTCTTTTTATAGCAAAGGTCTTCTAACTTGCTTCTCTA
>RJWM01041622.1:0-14799 GCA_004363535.1 Dasyprocta punctata | reverse complement strand
GCAGCATTCTCAGATGGAAGCAAACTAACTGGGCATGTGAATGTGGTGGAGTGCCTTGATGGAGTGAATACTTGATATCATAGGTTGATTATATTTACCTGTCCTTTTGTTCCAACCCAAATGTCCAAGTCCTAACCCTTAGTACATAAGAATATAACTGTACTTGAAGATTAGGTCTTCACAGAGACAGTTACATTAAAATGAGTTCATTAAGATGGAACCTGACCCAAATGACTGGCATCCTTAGAGAACAGGAAATGCAAGCATAGACATAAATAATGGAAAGACCAGGTGAAGATAACATGGACAGGACAGACATATACCAAAGAAAAGACAGCAGAGGAACCCAACCTTACTGACATTTTCACTTTGGACTGTGACTCTAGAATTATGACAAAATGATTTTCTCATTTCCCTGCTAACTGTAATTATATTCCACAAATTAGAAATTATGTAAATAACACTTGCCAATATAAAAGTGAAGTTCAGTTAGAAGTCAATGATAAAAAAAAAAAGTTTGCCTAAATAGAAAAACAGCCCCTTTAAAATTGATTATTGAGTCCAAAGAAAAATACAAATAAAAATTGTAGAGTTGCTAGGAAAAAATATCAGCAGTTTTGGAAAATAACTTTTTAAGAAATGACACAAAGTATCCACTGTAACAGTTATAAAAATATCACCAAAGAAACCAAAAGAAAATCAAAGTGTCAAAAACTGTAAAAAAAAATCAACAGTGTGACAATATTGATAGAAAAATAATTTAAAAACCACAACTTGTTTTAAAAAAAGAACAACAGTGACAATCTAATAACTTAAAAAAGGGAAATAAAAGTGTTGTAATAATAAGTACCCAAGAAGAGAGGTGACAAAAAATAAATTTTTCAAAGTAGAAAATTACAATGACCATAATAAAGTACTTTTTCAGCTCTATACAAACAAACTTGAAGCCTGGAAGAAATGGATAACTTTTTTTTTTTTTTTTTGTGGCACCGGAGATCAAACTCACAACCTCATGCCTACCAGGCCAGCACTTAAGCTACTGAGCCAAGCTCCCAGCCTTAGTTTTTAAAGGCAGGGTTATACTATGTAATTCAGGCTGACCTTGCGCTCACGCTGTAGCCCAAGCCGGCTTTGACCTCACAACGCTCCTCCTACCTCAGCCTCCCGAGTACTGGGATTAAAGGCGTGTGCCACCATAGTCGGTGATAATTTTTTAAGAGATAGAATTTGCTAGAACTAATTCAAGGAAAGACTTTTAAGAAGGCCAATATTTATATAAGATGTAGAAGATGCTGTGAAGAACACTGCCCAAAGATAAACAGATGGCCTACATAATGACTGTTAAAATTGTGCTGGGGATGGCGTGCATATCCACAATCTTAGCTTCTTGGGAAACTGTCACAGAAAGAATCCAATTTCAAGGCTCACCTGGACAATTTATTAAGACCTTGCCTCATAAAATTAAAAAGCTGACAATGTAGCACAAACAAAAGAAAGCAAAACAAAACATCAGATAATTCCAGTTATCCTAAACAGGCTTAGTGAATGGGAAGAGGAGAAAGAGCACATACACCAAAAAAAAAAAAAAAAAAAAAAACAAAAAACAAACTGAATTCTTCAGAGGTTTAAACTATCTCAATCACTTCCATTTCTGCCATTCTGTAATTGACTGATTCTGTACTGCAGATTCTGAGACTCCACAATCTATTCGTCCCAGTCACTCATGTCAAACAAAAGAACTCCAATTTCATTCCACAAACTGAGCATTCTCATGGAAGATCTGACAGCTAGGAGTAGAAACAGGATTTTTATATTCCTTCTTTTTCTGGTGTTTCTGGCTGCAAGAAGATTAGTTTCACTGGTTAGTGTAGGTCCTTAGTTTAGTGATAATGTGAGTTAAAACTATGGGAACTGTATGAGTTGAATGACAAAAGCCTTAATTGGAAGGCTAGAGAAGACAGAAAAGAACCCCAGGTGGAGTAGTAGCTGAATGGCACATGTTCTAACCAAGAGGATCAGACTGGTCCTTTCTCAAAAGAATGGAGATCAGTTTTATGAGGTGCTATGTTTTTCTGGGGTTTGTTCGATCATTATCTCAGTCCTGGTTTTGAAGCTCTGGAGGAATTCTTATTATTCAATAAATAATTAGGTTCCTGTGAGATGAATTCTCACGACTTGAGGAGCAGTTTGGATCCTGTGGGAGGAACCCTCCGCACTTGGTGCATTCTCAGTCTTGTGTGATGCTCTGGGAATGCAAGGTGACCAGAGCTCAGATTAATCTGAGTAACTCTTTTGAAGATAACTATGCAAAATAACAATCTTAGTTATGTTCTACCACCTTATTTTGCAAGCCTGTATTGTTATTGTTTTGGGCTCTGTGTTATTTATTAGTCTCTTTTGTTTCTTGCTTTTCTTGTAATTTGTTATGTTTTGTTTTGTCTCTCCCTCTAACACAGAAAGAATAGATGTACACGAATAGGCTTATACATGCCTAGAACTTCTCCTAAAGAGTTTATAAGAATTGATTTTATTACGAGTGATGGTATGAACAGCTACTTTGAAGAAAATGAGACATTATGGTAGCCATTGGTGATTTCCTATCATCTTGTTGTGAAGTCCAGTAATGCTTTTATCCTTGGTTTTGATTATTCTTAGTCTGTTTTGTATTATTTGATTTCAATATGTGTGAAAGTGTGGGCAGCTATTTTGAAGAGAACAAGAAACATTACAGTAGCCATTGTTGATTTTCTTATTGTTGGGTTTTGAAGGCCTATAATGCTTTCATTCTTTGTTTTTTATCAGTTTTATACTATTGTGTTTCGTTTGAATTCATTGTGTGTGAAGATATGGACAAGTATTTTGAAGAAAACAGGAGACGTTATGGTAGCCACTGTTGATTTCCTATTGTCTTGTTTTGAAATCCTGTGTTGCTTGCATTGTTTTGTCCTGATCTGCTTTCTTCTGTTCTGTTTTGATTTGTTTTATTCTCTTTAAAATAAAATTAAAAACAACAATGACAACAACAACAACAACAATCAAAGTGACCAGAGCTTTAGGGCAACAGAGACTTCTGGGTGTAAGTATTCTCAGTCTGGAGGTATGATGAAAGAAACTGAATAAATTCAGGTCTAATAAACCTAATCTTGCCAATTTTTAGGCAGACATTCCCCAAATGGTTACCATGCAGTATTAATAAAGATTTGACTCAGAGTTTCACAAATGAAGGTCAAGCTTTTTTCTATATATAGTTACTTACCGGGTGGCAGTAGGCAAAAAGAAGAGAAAGGGTTAGCACAAACTGCTTTTAAATCTCTATCTCAGGAGAAAAATACAGATCATGCCTTTAATGAGTAGTGGGTTGAGGCCCAGAAATTTGTCCTCTGTTTTTGTAGGGTTCTCTGATTATATCATGACTATGTCAGTAGCAGCAACATTGCCTTTCAGGGTAATAACGACGACAGCTCTAGGTGCAAAGACTAAAGGCCTGGGAACATAGGTTCCTAATTCCTCACTTAGCCAGCCTGGACCCTGACAAAGAGCACTGCCTACCTGGTAAAAGAGTGTGAGAGATCCCGGGATTGCAGGAGCACTGTTTACTGCTTGTAGCAATTTAATTTTCATTTATGTTACCTTCTCTTGAGCTACTCCAGTCTTTCCAAATCATATAACTAATCAATAAATTCCTTCTCTGTGCAATATATAAAATGTTTTTTGATTCCCAAATCAATCATAACAAATATACAAGCATAATATTAATATTTAAACCCAATAATGATTTTGAATAAAGGTAACTGCAGATCAACTTCAACTACACAAATACTGTTGCAGATATTTGAAAGTAATATTAACCAATAGATGTAACAGTGCATTAAAATTTATAAAGAAAGATCAAGTATGATTTATTTCAGTAATCCACAGATGGAATAAATTGAGAAAAATCTATTAATACAATGAATTTCATGGTAGTTTTAATGAGAAATCTTACTTTTATTTCTGTGAAAAATTCTATGCAAAACTAAATAGTTTTTAAAAAATAAATAAGTGTTGCAGAAAAAATAAATAAAAGAATAGTTGATAAGAAAAAAATTCATTGGACTTTTTTTTTTCTTTATTGTGTCACGGGGAATCGAGCTCACAACCTTGCACCTGCCAGGCAGGTGCTTAAACCAGTGAGCTAAACTCCCAACCATAGGTTTTTGAGACAGGGTTGCACTATGTAGCTCAGGCCGGCCTTGCTCACGTTGTAGCCCAAGCCGGCCTCACACTCACAACGCTCCACCTACCTCAGCCTCCTGAGTGCTGGGATTAAAGGCATGCGCCATCACGCCTGGCTGATTGGATATTTCCTAAAACAAATATCTCATGTTTTACCAATAGAAAAGTATGAACAATTTTTGCTAAATTTAGAAAAAGAAAAATGAGGCTTATTATTGCATCGGCTTTTAATTTTGTGTTGAAAGTATTAAAAAATAAAAGTATACAAAAGAAAAATCATTAGAGGGATCTAAGTTAGAAAAGAGCATTAAAATTAAATTGCCTTAATTTACAGAGATTGTTTAATTGCAATACTCCAAAAAAAGAAAAGGAAATAGTAGGGAAGAGAGAGAGTGAGAGTGTGGGAAAGAGAGAGAGAGATAGAGAGAGAACAGTTGAAACTAATTTAGAATTTTTGTTGGACTGACATAATCTTATATCATAAAGATAATGACAACTTGGTTTAGTAACAGCTAGCTACCCATGTAGGGCCAAGGAGGAGTATAACAAATCTCTGTACATTTTATAAAAAAGGCCTCATTCTTTTTACACTTGACCTTTCAGATGAAAAGTTTGAGTATAAATACAGGGTGATTTGAGTGAGAGTAAAGTTATAATTTCTAGGAAGATATATATTTATTTTATATACATGAAGAGTACATGAAAGTAAGTATATACTTTTTTTATGTACAGTACTGGAAAGAAAGTATTTGAGAACCTGGGAGTTTCAGGAAATAGGAAATAATTAAAACTCTGCCCTCCAAATTGCAAACAAGCCTGTTAAAACAATCACTAACCAGCAGTTGTACATGTTTGTCATGAGCTACGAGAAAAAAAATGTAGACATAACAGATCCTAGACTATTCTAATGTCTTGAATGTTAACAATTGTAGCTCCTGGCTTTGAAGATTCATCCTCTCCAATTATGGAAACATTCTCACTTCCACTTCAATTTTGTTTCAGTCCAATGGATACAAATTTGTATACATTTCATGAAACCTGAGCAGTCTATGTTTGTGGCATGAGGGAAAGAGAGGGTTTGACTATTTGGAGATAGCTCATGTGGTGTAATTAGGCTATTGTGCTGGTGATCCAAGCTAAATTTAACATTAAGCTCTGACCTGGAATGCACTGTCCTCTAGGTTATATATCTGCCTGTAGGAGAACGACAGGCTATGGAATGTCTTTCTATTAGGGATGGGTTTGGTTTTGGACCTTTCTTGACTCTGTATGTTTGTTGACAGTAACACCCAAGGTCAGAAGGTTAATCTACACTGTAAACTGGATTGAATACAAGATGAAACTTGGAGGGTATCTTGGTGGCCTCAAATATAACCTATTGGCCCCCTCTATGACTTATTCACATTTGGCAAAGTCTGTGAATTTGAAGGGAAATTTTCGATCAATAATGCAGATTGGCTTATTCTGGAGCTTGGATTCTAGTTAATGGTGGTCTTAATTGCATATTTGAGCAAATCTCTGAGTGCGTTTCAGTCTCTGCTGGCAAGATTAATCAAAATGGCTGGCAGTGACGTGAACAGTTTTGGCCTGCAAAGGAAAGGATTTTGGGGAGACACAACTCACCATGAACCCAGAGTAGTCCTATAGGTTTTTGCAGAAGTTCCAAGAAAATAATGGTAGTCAAGTTCATTTCCCAGGGTTTACAGGGAGCAACCTTCAGATGTGAGCTCATACCTTTCTGTAGAACAAAGAGCAGTTTTGCATCACATTCATGGGAGTTATGTCATGGCATAGGACCGAGGAGCAAGGGAAATTGACACAAATATGCTGATATTTGTGTTACTCACTACACTGTAGATAACAAAGATTTTTGTTTGGGACTTAGAAATTTCAAGTCTGCCAGCAGCCATATAGTAGTAATAGGTTAAATTAATACTGGATAAGTGAGATAAAGTCAAATCCCATAGTGGACAATAATTTTTATTTTTTAATTGATAAATGTATTCCTTTTGATTTATTCTGATTAATAATTAGGATTTTTTCTTCTCATCTTATTTTTACATGTTTCACTTTTCAAGTAGAATATTAAAACTTTCCAAAGCTCTGTGTATTATTTTTTCATGTATTTTTTGTCACCTTCTCATACCTATTGGTCTGAAATATTGTCATTCTATTTTAATTGTATAGTAAATATATATATATATATGTATATATATATATCTCCATCATTTCACATACTAGTAGCTCACAGAAATCCAATACTGCATTCTCATGAAGTTTTTGGTTACAGATTTTTTGCAGAAAAAGGTGCTATTAACATTATTTTTATTTCCTCCTTGTTCTGGCCAAAACACAGGATTCCCTAATGGAATCCCTTTTTAATGGATCAACTTTTTCCAGTCCAGTCTTTCAATAAGGATGTTGTCTTTTTGGATTCTTGGCTTTATGACTGTCACTTTCAGCTTTCTTTAGGGTCCCAAAGCTTATTCTCTGTTTTCCCCTGTGTTTGATTGTTAACCAATAAATCTCTGGGGTGTTGTTGCTGGCCTTCATTTTTAGAGCAGTTCTGGCTTCCTTTTTCACTTGTCACTTCTTTTCACATAACTGTTTATTCTTTGTCTTTAGGGGGATCCTATATTTCTATGCACTCAACAATGCATGCAAAATTCATAATTTATGGAGGTCCTGGGTCTTTCGGGGAGAGGATTTCAAAATGTTGAAGTTACCACTTATTTTTGCCAACATTTTTATTCTCATAATGATGTACTCAGAATCTTTTATTTGCTAAATTATTTAAACTAAAAAACACATTGCTTTTGACAAGTGTTTGTTTTGAATTTCACCAAAATTGGTTTTAAAACTTGTTTCAAATAAATGTGAAATAGATGTAGATCAGCTTCTTGTAGGTACTGGGAACATGAAGGGTATTTGAGTTGGTGGCTTCATATTCCTTGACGTGTGCCTTGGTTTTAGTTTTTTGAATATAAAAATTAGTCGAGGGACTTAAATGAGGCAATGTGTTTAAAGATCTACTCAAATGCAAAGAAAGGTTATAATAATCTTGTGTCATTTTTCTGGCTTCTCTTACTAACACTTATGCGTTCATCTAGGTAACCAACCTTCTGTTATTGCTCAAGACCTTAGGTAAGTCCTTATTCAAAGGGCTAATTCCTGACCTAACTAAATCAAGGGAACTTGTTTGTAAAATGAATTTGAATTCTGAGTTGAGAAATTTAGACAGTACTCATTTGTTCTCAAACCGGTGCCCAAAAAACACTCCCATTCAGGGCTTCTTAGCTTCTCATTCTCATCATTTGTGAGTCTCATCTAATCCAAATATTTTTCCTTCTTTGAGTTGCCCTGTTATATTAAATTGCTCTGATTCTCTTGCAACCAAATATTTTATTAGATGCATTTGAAATTAACAGTAACTTCAATTATAGTCATTCATTTAACAGATATTTGCTTAATGTTTATGCATGAGCCACATTATGGTTTGTTGGAGATTATGTTTTTCGATGATTCATAGTCAAGTTTTTCATGTCTTTCTTTACACCTTTCTCCTAAACTTCTGTGTCTTCACTTTCTAGTTGTCATTTGAATTATACACTATCTGGAATTACTCATGTGGTGGTTAGGGTGAAGTTTCAATTTAATTGCCTTTGGAATCCACTCTGGGGATTGGTGATACACCATTTGTGTGTGTCTGAGTACGTTACAGAGGTTTTCCTTGGGAGTCTATGTCTTGTCCCTTGCACCTTATGCTCTGGAACACGTCCTTTGCTTTTCTTCCTGGTCACTATGAATGAAGCCGTTTTGCTCCTCCATTCCCTTTTGCTATGATGTCTCTGCCATGAGACTGGTGGATCACGAACTGAATCCCCCCAAACTATGAGTTACTAAACCTTTCCTCATTTAAATTGTGAGTGTCTGGTATTGTGTTCAGCAACTGAAAAGCTGGTTGACAATAATCAACTCTCTGAAAATCAGGATTCATAGAGGATAGTCTCTTGAATATTCCTTCTCTTTATAGCTCACATGGCTACGTAGAATTTTCTTACCCATGCTTCCTTCTTATACCTATTCTCTGAAACCCATATACAGGGATGGAATCCTTGCTTCCAAAATGTTAGCAAGCCAAAAGTCATAATTTTAAAAATATTAAAAGCATTAATGGTAGAAAAAATGTATAGGGATGCAGAAGTTTTATGGAATCAAAATATTTTTATGATTATTATAGTTTATGAGTCAAATCATATGCACAAAATGTTTCCTTCTCTTGAATACACCTTCATGGCCTGCTTACTTTATATGGTATAAATCAAACTTACTTTTAACTTGTATAAAAATATGCATATTTTTGGGAATAAGTTTTCTTTACACTCTTCTCTGTCAGTTAGTTGAAACAATGGGATATACTAGCACAGTACCTACTAGAAAGCTCAGTTGTTTCTAGGATAAGGTTCTGCCAAAAAGAAGCAAGGAGGGTGTGTCTCAGAAAAGCTCTGCTCCAAGGAATTAATATATTATTTAGTCTGCTAGTATTTTAACATCTTCAAACCCACTAGAAGCAGAAGGACAATACAAGCCCAGGGTATCAATGTATGTGTCTGTTTGACTTCAATTTAATGTGGGTTTAAAACTACAAGAGTAAATGTTGCTCTAAAGATTCCTGAATAGTCACTTAAACAAAGATCAAAAATTTTAGAGAAATATGACACTAAAGATTATGCCTAAAGAAAATATTTGGAGTAATGACTTGTGCATAAGTACATCTTATCAGATAAGAGTGATTTGTGGTCCTAATTATCTCCTGATCTTTCAAAATTGAGCTGTGTTGATAGACTTCTTATCATGATAATACAGTTAACAGATCTCCAGGGCTCAGCTAAGAAGAGAAAAAATTTTCCTTTCTAATTCCCACAGTAAGATGATTTCCCCCCAGTAATCATAATATCAAGATATTTCTGGAGAATAAAGTGTTTGTTGAATTATGCCACATGGAAAATTAAGCTTATGCATTTTTATTGTATCCTATGCATGTAAGTGTAAATCATTTTATATTATCATTTAATTACATAGAAAAGACATGTTTATAAATTTGAGTATGTAAGTTTCATAGTGCCTCTTGAAGCAACAGGAAAACTGCTACAGAATAAGAGAAACATCCTCTATCCTTGATACACTGTTTCTTAAGAAAGAATAATTCCTTCAGATTTACTGTCTCAATACCCCCATATTTCTTTCTTTATAAGATTAGACTTTATTTTCCTAATGTCATTCAAAGGAATTAAACATTTCTTTCACTTATTCTTGCCAAGATGTTAATATTCTTCCTGTGAAGCAATCTCTGGAGAGTTAAAAATAGCATTGAAAATCACTTCTACTTTCATCTTGGACTGGAGAAATGCATTCAAAATATGATTTCTGTAAAGTGCAGGAGGTGAAATGGAGGTGATTTATTATTTTTTCAGTGGCCAATGAGATTTTAAATTTCATATTACACGTTCTGAATTTATCTTTAGTTTGACATAGATTATAAAAATAAAATTGTCTGGTCTATTCCTTTCTAGCTATGAGTTTTCTACATTTAGTGAATAATATGTTAGAGGAAGGCTTCATTTCTGTTGAATAAAGGTGTCTAATAACTTTTATAAATGAATTTATAAAACCAGATAGATTTTTAAAAAATGCTTATGAAAAATATTTTATCATAAATATTTGTTTAATAAATATAGGACTTGAACAGTGCATTCTTCATGCATTGCATCAGAGTGTAATTTATCTCTCAATACCAAGCAGACAATAGAAAAGACATGGTCTCTGCCTAATGAGAAGAGACATAATATCAGTTTTAATACTTCTAGCTTCCTTCAAACCACTGCTGGAAATAGGGAAGAAATTGTCTGCTCTTCCGTATTGACAGGTGCATAGCATTAAAGTGATTTATAGATGTGTGCTTTGAGGTATCGTTTGTATGACATTTGACAAAGAAAAGAGCAATATATGACCAAAGGAATTTAAGGTGGGATTCCGGAACTGACTTTTCTTACACCTCTTCCTCTTCTTTTTTTTTTTTTTTTTTTTTTTTTTGTGGCACCAGGGATCAAACTCACAACCTCGCACCTGCCAGGGCAGGCACTTAAGTCACTGAGCCGAACTCCCAGCCCTAGTTTCTTTGAGGCAGGGTCGCACTATGTAGCTCAGGCCTGTCTTGTGCTGGCATTGTTGCCCAAGCCGGCCTGGAACTCACAATGCTCCTCCTACCTCAGCCTCCCGAGTGCTGGGATTAAAGGCGTGCGCCACCACGCCGGGCTACCTCTTCCTCTTCTTGCTTCTCCCTTTCCTTCTGCTTTGTGTCTTCTGTCACATATTATACGGTTTTCTTTCAGATTGTCCATTTTAATCAGTTTCCTTATCGTTGTTTCCAGAATCGATGTCAATGCGGTAATCCACATAGGAAAAAGAGAGAGAGAGAGAGAGAGAGAGAGAGAGAGAGAGAGAGAGAGAGAGAGAGAGAGAGAGAGAATAGTGATTAACAATTAATTTATATAAACTACTAAATTAAATACAAATTTGGCTAGTAGTTTTTTAGTGGGAAATCAGTTAGATGAACCTTTCACATTTCCACAAATAAAAATATTTAAAAAGCATTGCACTAAGAAGAAAGAGAAGTTTTGTCTATTTACGATGTGTGTTTTAACTGCTCTCCTGACCAAGCTGTCTTTCTGTCTCAGGTCACCTCCTTACCCTCACCAGTGATGATGCTGAATTGCAGCTCCCTGCCAAGACAGTGCTTGTTCTTTCTTTTATCCTAAATCCCACTGGGTCAGCAGGATGGGGAGGAACGAAGAATACTTGGTAATCCTACAGAAGTTTATACTTTTTCATGAAGATTGACTGTTATTTTCATTTGTTAACTACCAAGTCCTATAGGTTTATTAATTCTCTTGTTACATAGGTCACTATCTTCTTTGTAGTACCCAAATCCTGAGATACTCTTTAAAATACAGAAATCATTCTATAATTGATTTAAAGTGTTTCTATATTGAATTGCCTTCCATTTATTGCTATAATGCTGCCTTTTCATTAGGCCTACCACTGTGTTGATATTGTCATGTTTCTCCTCCATTTTATATTTCTAATTCATTTTACTGCTTCATGTTTGCATAAAATAGAGTTCTTACCAACATAAGAATAATACATATTTTTATTTAATAAACACTTACATTATTCTTATTATGTGTTAGAACTATTCTCAATTCTTTGCTAATATTGGCTAATTAACTTTCCTAGCAGTGTACGAAAAAGATAATATTATTTGCTTTATAATTTAGGAACTCAACACAGAGTGCTAAGGAACTTGTCAGCATCACAAAGCTGGAAAGTTATAGATTTGCAATTTTAATAGTGTCTATATGGTGCTAAAGGCCATCCAGTCAAAGTCTACTCTATGCTCCTCTTTCTGACATTTTATATTTATTATGTATCTTCTTGTTAGGGCAGGGATTTATGTCTGTTTAATTTTTGATGTATCAAAGGTGCAAAGAATGGTGCCTGGAAATTCAGATGTTCAGTTAACATTTGATCTACAGTAGTGTGAGGTAAGGGAGTAGATTACAAGAGTTACAACTTTCCTCAGGTCAGCACTGAATAGTAATCTCAGAAATAAGATGCTAAGAGCAAAAACTACATAGGAGAACATAGTGCTCTGAAAGGATTTACTTTAAGTATACAGTCTAAATTAGGGGGGATAAGAGTGTTTGGATAAAAAATAAGCAATAACTTGAATGTCTAATTAGTATTTACTCACATACATTGGCAAAAAATGAGTTTACCAGATACAGTTTACTTTAAAAATGGGTTTACCACATTTAACTATATGTGCTAAGACTCAGTGGTGAAATTATGGAAGAATTGAGGAATTGAAATTCTAATAAAATGGGAGTGACTGGCAGAATGTAGGTAGGATTTATATTGCAAAAGACCTTAGAATTCGTGGTAAGGTATTCAGATTTTTATTTGAAGATACTAGGAAACAATTAGAAACCTAAGTAGTGAATTAGTATAACTAGATTTCCATTTTGGATATCTGAAGGTATTTTAAGTAGTAGAATAAAACCAGCAAGAGAGAAGATAAGGAAAAAAAAGGAGGAATATACTCATGTCCAGAAATCTAGTCAAGAAACTGCAGTACTCTCTCTTCATCCACAGAAGATAAAATCTATGATCCATAGTAGATAGTACCAAAGCCTGTGCATATTACATTTTTTCTATAAAACATAGCAATGATACAGATTAATTTATGGTAGGCATGGTGAGAATTAGTAATAATAACAACAAAACAGAACAATTAGTTTATTAAGAAAATAAGGGTTACTTGAACACAAGCATATTGCTGCTAAGTGATAAAGAGGTGATGTATACAGCAGGAATATTCTGGATAGGATGATTGGTATCCAAGGGAGGGATTCTATGGAACTGTGTAAGATTTTGTCCTGATACACAATTTTAAACCTATGAATGGTTTATTTCTAGAACTGGACATTTACTGATTTGGAACTACAGTGGACTGTGAGTTACTGAAACTACATAAAAACTTTGGATAAAGGAGGATATGGCATAATGTTTCAAAGTAGAGTAGTTGTAATGGGGATGAAGATAACAGTCAGACATGCAGAGGTGGAGTTTACTGGATGTACTTATTTATTGGATGTTGCAGATGGTGAAGGGAAAAGAATACAGCAGGGTTTCCTAGATTCTGACTTGAGCAATAGACCTTGCTCCCAGATAATTATAGGAAAAGTAGCAAATAGGAAGAATTGTTTTAGGAGGCAAATCACAGGTTAATTTGGGCTTTCTGGGTTGACCACCTTGTGGATGTAGAAGGTGGCACTTCTCAACTCCTGAAAGCACTTGAGCCATTTACCCATAATACATCAATCTCTCTCCTTCCCTGTCTCCTTTTTTCTCTCCTCCTATCTCCCTCTCCCTGTCTGTCTCCTCCTCTTTCTCTCCCCACTCTTCCTCTCCTGTCTCTGCCTCTGTTTCTGTCTGTGGGTCCGTCTTACCCTTTCATTTCTCTCTTGTTGCAAATACACACACACACACACACACACACACACACACACACACACACGCCACCCCTAATACTGCACTAAAAGTTTGCACAGGAAAGAGAAGTTCTTTTTCCCAAGTGAGACAAAAAGGGATACTCTGACTTTATTCTTCATCATTCACTCCAACTCCCTGTTTGTGGAAAATGAAAATCTAAAATTTTATACCCCAGTGATCTCTTATAGTGAAACAGATCCTCAAATTAGATTCTAGTAAAATTTGGAATAATCAGTTAGCAGAAGAAACCATCTTCCTGCTATTTGGAGGTGTTCTTATGGCAAACCATTTCAGGAAAATGTAAGACTCTTTTTTCCTTTGAAACAACTCTCCACACCCCCTCTTTAGCTTTCGCAGAGATCATTGCTGAGTCCTTCTCCTTCTTTCATGTAGCACAATGAAGTGGTTGCCTCACAGAGAGTGGCTTCTCTAGTGGTCATTACTATATTGTTCCATGGGCTTCTTTGTGGCCCAATTTAGGACCCAGTTCTTTAGAAAACTAAGGAACGTTTAGGTACATAGGAACTTTTCTGATTAAAATGTCCACTTTGATGGTTAATTTGTTGTGTGCCAACTAATGTGTGAACAAAAGGTAAAGAGATTCTTGGTAGGTGGAGCTGGAGAGACACTTGTACGATCCCACCTTTGCCTGTGATGCATCCATGTTCCTTGCTTTATTCATATATATTAGTTCAAAGACTCTAACATAGATGGAAGGCACTTTAGAAATGGTGATGACTGTGTATGGTCTGTGAACAACTAAATCACTTGACTTCAATTAGATAGAAATGCTGCTATACTTCCTCTCTACAAATAATCCAATTGGCAAGAGTATATATAAAGATGGGTTATATTTGTGACATTTTCTGGCAGTAGCTGTATAATTTATATCCTTTTTTTGAAAAACAGTGAGATAAAAGAAAACCGTTGATTTACAAAACAGTATAAATAAAAGATGTGTGTATGCGTGTGTGCATGTATTGTGTGAAGCTTACACTTGCATATACATGATTTTCGAAAAAGAGCAAATTGTGCTTTAAAGTTCATTACTGGGCATTTTATTTGATTATAGGCTGCTGAACTGGTATAATAAATACTCTAACTTCTCTTATTTTGAATGCATTTGTGACTTTAATAACTAAGTCAATTGAATGCATTTTGAGCTTCAATGTCTCCCTGAAAAATGTACTAAATACCTTTTATTGACATGATAATTATTAGAACATCAGTCAGATTCTTCTAATTATACCCAAAAAGCATTTGGTGAAGCAACTGAATTTGCCTTACCTATATTATGAAAAATAGCAATTTATAGTAGAATCAATATCCTGAGTTGAACACCACAAAATATGTACCTGCGAAAAAACTGCTTTGGGCATTTTCTGATAATTGCTTTAATCAAACTAATAAAGGTGAAGAGTGCTCTAAAAATCAATCTCTAATCTTCTAAAATAACAGACTCTCATTTTC